>JAIPMN010041240.1:0-16168 GCA_020650975.1 Apostichopus californicus
AGAGTTAGTAACGTAAAATTGATATTTAGACCCTCTCAGTGTAAAAAAGTATGCAGTTATGAATAGTAATTGTATTTTAATGCTCCACAGGTTATTAAGTAGTGATGATTTAAACTTCAAGAATGAACAGCATATTGACAAAAAAAACTTGTGTTGAAGCTGCCATTTGTGATTATTTACAGCTTTCTCTCACTGACAAGTGATGTTACATTCACACATACTTGGATATATTCAGATCAGTCTAACTATGAAATCTGTGTGATCATAGCCATCTTAATTAAAGAGAACTTTAGTAATTTCAATTAAAATTCATATCTCCTTCACATTGTGATTGATTATGTATTAATGGTTTAAAATGGAAATTGTAATTTTGTTAAAAGTTCCATGGGTTGCTATATAGTTCCAATATAGTATTAAGTTGTGATATAAACTTCAGGAGTGAACAGCATCCTTGTTTAACACTTAGTGATGTATTATTCACACATTTTATATAGCCATCCCGAATAATGAATTACAAAAGAAAACAGCAAAATTTTGTGCGCCAAACACCTTGTTTAACATTTTAGGCTTTTACTCGAATTGGCGTTTGTGTTTCCTGTTTTTGTTTCTGCTGCCATTCTGGAGGACTAGTGTTAGACAGTTTAGTTAAATATCACATTTCATTTTCACTTTGATTCCGTGACGCGGAAGAAGTCCATGAACACACCGACGTTGATTTGGTCAATGTGAACACTAACTGTCCCAGGGCTTCAAGTACAGTAGCACACACAATGCTTCATTGTATCAATATTATGCAACTGTTTTACAGTAAAAAAGGTCAGAAGTTGTTTGCACTGAGGCAGTCAAGGAATTCACTTGCAGTTTCATATAATTTGAGAATGACTCCTCACAATATCTCTCTCTTTCTCTCTTCTATTTTTATCTAATTTCATTTTCAACATTTTAAGTAATTTCTTCTTTCTATTTTGTATGTTTCCCTTCAACAGGTTCAATCATATCCTTCGCTGGACTTGTGCTTCTCTTTGTGTTAGGGGGATGTCTGACATTTTCGTTCGGTACGTCGGTTGCCATGGCTTTGACCTTCAGAGTAGTCTCCGCTTTGTTGAATACGTTTCAGCGAAGTCAGTCTAGCAAATTATCTAGCCAACCAACTGCTGGGATTCTAGTCTCAAATTTGTCTTCTAAATCAGACAGTGGCAGACAGGAATCGGATGAATTCAAAGAAAAGTGAAGATTATTATTTTATTTTATTGCAAGGTTTGCAGTGTTATCAGTGGCAGGGCTCGAAATCAACCAACTTCACCAAGGTCAGATTGCCGGTTTTAGGTTCCCTTGAAAGATCATTTGTTATGGTCATTCATAATCTGTAGGCTGTGGGCTTTCAAGTCACAGTCAAGCATCTCTTCACATGAAGAATTTGCAACGTTGAGCGCAATATATGTTTACTGAATCTGTCTTTACTTTTGGAGTGTTTCTCGATAGCTTTTACAGTCTCTTCAGAAGTTCAGAACACAAGTTAGTAAACTACATTTGAAGAGCACTTTGCTCATTTACAACCCCCTAATAGACGTTTCTATATGTAACATGATTAAAAGGCATTGTCTAATGTGTTAGATGAAGTGAAAGTTATAGAGTACTCTGTCATTTATTAATTTGTATGAGGTGGAAAGACCTCGGTACACCTACTTGTTTAAAGTGATCATACAAAAAGTCAAGTGTGCTATACGGAAGTAATTATCTCAATTTTGCTGTGGTTGTTCTACAGTAAACTTGACTGCATTTATAAATTGTTTTTGATAAAGTTAACGTTTAGCTGTTATCATGAAAATTTAAAAATGAAACAAAAGTGTTGGCAAACTGCTTATCCAGAGCCTGTCTGAGAGAATGTTAAAAGCCTGACGTTTTGATCCTAGCAAGATATTTTTCAGAGGCTGAATGACAAGTTACAGTAACAGAAGGGATTAATACATGCACAGAATACAGACAGGCCCTGCTCATGAATCTGTCGGTATTCTGTGTGTGTTTTTGTCCCTTCTGTTACTGTTACTTGTCATTCAGCCTCTGAAGAAGATCCTGCTAGGATGAAATTGTCAGGCCAACTTACTTTTACACATTTAGATGCTATCATGTTAGAATTATGTGTATTGGTATGGAGGAAGGGAACCCTCATTATAATTAATTTAAGGGGAAAGCAGACAAGCAGTGAGTCTGTATTCAGATGTATAGTAGCTTTTTTTCTCTTTGTCCAAAAGAACAATAGAAATACAAAAGAACAATACAAAAGAACAATAGAGGAGACAACATTTCACAGCCTTCGAAACTGTTGTCAACATCTGAACACGAAAGTATTCTCTGCCTTCCAAAGTGGCTATAAGTGATAGCACATAAGTTTAACCAAGTTAAAGTTAACATAAGTTTAACCATCCATAATTTGTATGTCATCTAGTTATAGCAGCTAATATTTCCACTAACTGATGGAGGTATTTTAGTTTCTAGGACTGGGAAGGGTAGGCTAGAATAATTAATTTTCTTACTTCCTTTTTCTTAAAAATATATATATATATTTTTTGGGGTGGGGGAGGGGGACAAGTTTTCTGCTTTATTGATAATAATCAACTGGGATATGTTTTCAAACATGATAGGGCAATTTTACCATAAGTCAGAAACTACTGTACAGTGGGAAATTCCCAATCCCTGTTCTTGAAAACTTAGTGGTAAAATAATTTATCATGATAACCCCCACAAAAAAAGTATCATGATACCCCCCTTCCCCCCCCCCAAAAAAAAGTGGGAAAAAAGTAATGTGCTTCAGTCTCAGGAGATGTAATACAGTACTAAAATCTCTCTTTTGCTAAAAAGCACAGCATTTTCAATTACATATTTTGTTTTTAATTGCCAGTCTGGAAACATCAGAATATTCAGCAGAAAGAGCTGTTAGATGACATGTGGGGAGTATTCTTTGTAAATTTCTTTTTGGAAGTTAAAATATGCTTTTAATAAGTTTAGAGAAATTTTTTTCCAGGGTTAAAGTAAACCATTGCATGTGCTAAGGACACAGTTTAATGTTGAAAATAATCTACCATTTTGTGTGACACAGACCCACCCACCTTTAGTTCAAACTTGTCTTTTCATCCATGTTTTTATAAATTTTGGAAATTTTGTTATTTTATATTTCCTGCTATTTTCAAAATGTTTTTTTCAACTGTTTCATTCAACTGTTGTATAACATTTCATCCCATCAGTTATTACAAACTCTAAACAAATACTTTCAAATAAGTCACTTTATAATTGTACATTTGTGTATTAAAAATGAAAATGTAACATAATATTGAGAAAGGTACTGATATCTTCTTCTCTTTTTTGAGTTATTCTTTATATTTTAAGTATAAATAAGAAGATATGTTTTATTGCCATACCATTCAAATTGAAAGAAAAATAAAAGAAAATATAACAGCAATTTTGTTAACTTAGCAGGTCCAATCTCTTGCAATTTTGGTTTCTATGAAATTTTGAGATTCATTTTTTTTTTATAAGTTGACATAGCAATCTATTTAACTTTGTTTGTAACAGCCTTTCTATGCCACTGTAATATATGTATGTATGTATATTAGATCCTCCTGCAAGCAGGAACTCACGATATATAGCATATATATACAGTAGCATAGTTTGCTTGGTTTGGCTGGAGTTTCTCCTTCATGACTGAATCAAGTATTTCCTGCAAACTAAAATGCATGGTGGGTATACTGTAGTTTCGCTTTTCCCCTATTCGCATACTGTGTTACACATAACATGTATGTAGCTGCACTGATAGACATTGTACTTACTGTGTTCGTTAGTTTAATTGTAACCACTTTTTCAATTAGCAATATCAACCTTAAAGGAAACGGTTAAAATTGCTACACTGAAACTAAGAAACATCAATTTTGTGGTATTGAGGCATTGTTGAATGATTTCAACCAATTAGGCAAATTATACAGTAAATTATACAGCAAAAGAGGGAAATGTTGTCCTTGCTTCCAGAAGTTTGACTTCCGACTTTTAGAAGTATAATTCTGTCTATTTATGGTGGAATTTGGTCAAACCATCGAAGAAACCACCTAACTAAAGGATCAACCTAAACCACTGAGCAAAATCAGCAAGAATATCATTACCGCTATCCTTTAAAGCAGGGGTGGGCAACCTACGGCCCGCGGGCCACATGCGGTGAGGCAGTGATTTTTTTGTGGCCCGTACGATGTCTCAAGAAAAAAAAAATCAATCTATTTTACATCATCACAATACACAAGCTAACTACTTAGAATTTATCTGCACTAATGATGCTGTCAGGTAGGCCTATTATCACCAATTATCAACTGTACTGCTTTGACTTTATGTTTTTGTGAATACGGATTAAGTACACACACCTATTGCTTGAAAGTCCTTGGAATCAAAGTTATGAAATCAACAGCAGGTTGTTGGTTAGGTGCGGCCCAGTCAATATTTCACTCCTTATATCTGGCCCATTCATTCAAAAAGGTATGTATGTATGTATGTATATGTGATCTTCCCGCAAGCAGGAACTCGCGAAAGAAGCCATGGAGGCTTATAGACTCGCAAGCTGACCGAAGCCAATCTCTCGGCACACATCCATTTAACGTCCATGTCGGGAAGTTGTTATTGAACAACACCCTTGCCAGACGACACACATTGCTGTCGGCGGGGAATCGAACCGGGGATCTCATGACTGGGCGACGCCGGCGTTAACCACTAGGCTATACACTCCGCCTACCCCTGCTTTAAAAGAACATTAATGCTCTTACTATCACAAATTTACCGTATACCATCACACATATAGAACATATAGAAGTCACTTGGAGAGTAGCAAGGGATTTTATGAAGCAGAACAAACAATTATGTAACACTGAAAAATAAGAAGAAAAAAATAACCCAAACATAAATATTAGTTTGTTTTACTGTTTTTTAATATTGTAACTGTTTTTTCTCATCATACTCAAAATGATTCATCGGATATTCTTAGTAAAAAAGTAAAAACAAAAACTTTAATTGGAAAAGGTTTGTATAAAGACACAGACCTTTGAACCAAAGAGATATTTCAAGGAAGACAAAATTTAGAGTTTAAAAAAGAAAAGAAAAAAAAAGTAATAATTTATATTTGAAAGTAAAATAATTTTTTTTTATGACATTTGAGGAAGGGTGGATGTTCGAAAGTGGATATAAACTTACAAACAACTGAATCTATCACATTTAAAGGGGTGGTCTTTGTGACAAATTACAATTTGTGTCAACCCTACCTCCAAACCCACTGAGTAGATTGTTTTGAGTCTTGTCTTTAAGATCTGAACCCTACATGGGTTTTCCCTCTTTGCAGATAAACTCTGCGTCAATACACAAATAAATACTCCAGAAGATCTGTGATGTCACTGTGGCAAATCTTCTGCAATAGTTAATTGCTTTTCTTACATATGTGATACATCTGGAAGTTTTATTAAACCATTCAATAATTTCTCAAGCAAAAAACCAGCTATCAGTTTGTGATTATCTCTAATACATAACTGTTTAATATTATAATAATAATGTATAACTTACAGTGAGACTTACAACAGCTCACATGTTATTTGTCACTCACCTCAGTTAATGACAGGTGCATAATAAAGAGTGAATTTAACATGTTCTGCATGGGTTAAAATTTTAATGACTCCCTGAATTTGATGAAACCAATTTGTAAACACATAGTCTTCCTGGCTATATAATCAAGCCCAGATGACCAATCCTGTATAAATATTACATAAAATAATAACCAGAATTGAAGCATGGTTACAACCCACTGCAAAATATATGTTTACCAACTTCACATCATATTTGTATGGCTAAAAGATAATTCATCATGTTTGCCTAATTTTCTGAAATATTACAAGGTTATGCTGTATAGGAGACTTTTTGTGCAAGAAAAAGAATAGAACATAATATGTAGAAGCTTTGAAACCAAGGTCATCAGAATTACAAGTGCTACACCAACTGAGGGAGCCTAATTGAAAGGAGATACAGTATTGGTGACAGCCTAACACACTGTCCAGTACACACTTAGGACAATGTAGGAATGTAGTACAATGTAGATATAAAAAAAAATTAATAAAGTGGGAAGATACAATGACAAATTAGGACAAATGTAGGCCTGAAACAGACATATAACAACATTATTCATGCTCTAACGGGATTTAAAGGGTGTGAAGACTTGTGCACAAAGAAAAGTCTCATGCCAGTAATCTGACCTAGTTTCGGATGAGGTGTAACAGAAGTGTTAGACACCACCATCGATCCCAGAAAATACACACACAGCTTGCTACCGTCGGTAATTAGACACTAGTGTACATGCAATGCATACAGCTACGGTCAATACCCACAACACTGTACATAGCAGCGAATGACATTTCAGGTCTAGATAACAAGGTATCACGTTTCATTACTGTCTGCATTTTGTAGCGACAAGAAGAAAACTTCACTTGCAAGCAACGGAAAGTTAGCTTTTCCAGAGCACTGCATGCGGTTTGGGGCGAGTCTTCAATGCCTTTAAACAAATGTGTGAAATCCAAAAAGTTAATATTAATGAGGATTCAATATGTGGTGCTAGTTCGTAGCAGATTTGCCAAAAACCTACGATTGGTAGCAAGTAATAAGTGGGGTGAGTGGATACAATTAATCTCCACACATTGAAGCAAAATTTCACACAAATTTATTAACTGTGTGAAAGTTATATACTGGGATAAACAAACTGAAACCTTGACTAGCAAAGCTTAATAAACCAGCATCCAACCTAACCAAGCTACAGCATTACAGGAAGCAATATTAAAGAATGAAAGTAAAATTGGGTGCTTTCCTCCCTGTGATAAACTAGTTAAGTGGTCACCTGTGACCTCAAGGGAATATTCAGACAGAGGATCGTGTTGTTATGCTTTCATTTTTAATTCCGAGAGGGTTATTCTCCATGTTTGATAATCATTAGCGGCATTAAACCACTCATTAAACAACAATTAAACCACTCATTAAACAACCATTAAACCACTCATTAAACCACTCATTAAACAACAATTATTACAAAAATTGTCCTGTGCAATGGTCGTCTCTGAGATGAACAACGTCCATGGAACAAACTCCATTCAAAAGTACGAAAGACGTACAAAGACTTATATGAAAGTATAATATTGTAACATTCCCTATGGGATATTATAGAGTAACCATATTACAGGATTATAGGCAGTCTTCATTATAAAATTGAAATATATATACAAGGCATTTTCTCTCCATGGAGACCTAATTATACATTCTCTTTCATCATTCCATCCTTAGCTTTCAAAAACCACTCAAAGTACTCTGAAAGTTGACGGGAAAAGTTTAACTTGTCTTGACGTCCTCTCATGCTCGATACTCTTGTGTAAAATCAGAGCAACTGCACTGAAGAAATGTCACTTACAAATGGCTGTAAGAAAGACTTTGAGCAAAATCTACAAAAATTCCATTAAAAAATTTATGTTAAATAATTACATTGACACCTTTCGTATAGAAAATGGAATGTCTCATGATCTTTTGGAATGGTCAGAAAAGAGGTGAAAATACACAAACAGTGGAAAAAGACCCCAAATTTAAATTTCCCAATTTCTCCAAAAATATTGAAACTTGTAATTGCCTTTGGTTCTTGGTTTCTGATTCTGTTTAATCGTATTGAAAAATTATCGGCGGGAAATTGGTATACTGAGATGGAACCGACCAAACTTGGTTTTTGAATGTTATGAATTTTTTTTTTTTTTTTTTTTTTGGGGTATACAATAAATGCTCCTAACAAGCTTAAAATTTGTACTGATAAATTCAAAAACAATGGAACACATTGAAATTTTCAAAACTGTTGCTGTAACACAAAAGGTTTAGAGCTAAGCAGGTTACGATTCACTACAGTAAAAAAGACTTGTAGTTCAACAAGTATTCCTGAGAGAGAGACTTGTGCAAATTCAATTATAATAACAAATTCTTCCTACAAATGCTCATTAATTGAACAATAATTTCCTTCAAACATAATTAATGTTTAAATTAATTAACAGGGTGCCTCATTGGCATAAAACAAACTATTAATTCATTTAATGGTCATATAAAAACAACATACCTTGAAATGAAAAACTATCATTTAAAAAAAAACATGTGATTTATATTTGACTATCAAACTTTAAAGGCTTGAATAAGATTATTAGTTAGACTATATGGCAACCTTTTTCAACCATGGAGATTTCACATAGCCAACAGATACATCTGTTTTTGATAACTTTAGCCAGAATGGATAAACAGAATGAACAAGATGGGGTAATGAAATAATAACCTGCAGCTATACTTCTCAGAGGCAAATTTCCAGATGAAAAGTTTAATTCATCATGTATTGTATTGCAAAATGCTGTGCAGAAGAACCAAGGTTTGTACACAATTTCAAATCTCTCAAGTTTTGAGAAAGTATGTTTAACCATACTATGAGAAACTTCAAAAAAGCATAACACTGTATTAACAAATTGTAAACACTAAACAATTCTCTACAATTATGATTCTCATTTAGATTGTGCATATCTGACTGTACAGCAGAGAATTGCCCCTCCCCTTCCCCAATACACCCCTCCCTCAATAGTAAGTGCAATTGGATATAATTAATTTCAAAATTACTTTACCTAGCATGCTTTAAAAAGTTTAAGCTTTGAAATAACATACACAGAAACACTTTCGTGTATGTCACAACTGCATATACTGTACAGACGACAGATTGATCAAACAGGTAACAGCCTTTCATAATTTAATCACCATGGTTACTGTTGTCATAATCACTTCACTTCTCATGAATATTCTATTAGATAGACAAAATA
The DNA here is from genome assembly GCA_020650975.1 of Apostichopus californicus. Lineage (NCBI taxonomy): Eukaryota > Metazoa > Echinodermata > Holothuroidea > Aspidochirotida > Stichopodidae > Apostichopus > Apostichopus californicus. Next base: position 8,892 of record JAIPMN010041240.1, read on the forward strand.
CACTAAATATGCATTAGAATGATTCATTTTTGTTTTGCATAGTTTGTCTGAGACCCTTAAAAAGAAACGAAAGAAAAAGGAGGAAAAAAAAGAGATAGATTTGAACTAAAAATTTGGTAAGGCACTATTATATGGAAGAAGAAAATAGAGATAATTATCATAAAGATATAGTAAAATAAAAATGTGTGCATAAAAAGAAAGAAAATAGTCACTATGTAAACTAACTATACAAAAAATGGAACCTTGTCAAACCAAGAGGTTGGCTTTGTAGGTTAAGATGTGTGCTATGAACTATCTTACAGCAAAAGGGACCACCTGTATCAAAGAAATGTATGGTAGACATTCAAACATACAATTTTCTGATGAAAAATATCTCTGTGACAGCAGACATGGAAGACAAAAAAAAATCAATTCTGGGGGGCAAGATGGTGGAAACAGGTCAAGTCAAAGTGACTGTGTTCTTCTTTCACTGAACAGACTCCCTGCTTCCATTGGTTGCTAGATTTTATATATCCAAATTTTGGTGCATTACAATAATATTGACGAATTGATTATTCTTAAGAGGTAAAAAGGTTTTTCTAGGATTTAGGTAAAACCAAATGTGAAAGGTGTCATCGACCAAGTTCGAGTCAGGTAGCATTTACACTTGAAGATAAAGTCAATGCCAAGTAAGCTACAAATATTATGTCACTTTTATTGTTTATTAAAGTAACAATGAAACATTTCCACCATTGCTGCTGATTGGAAGGCAGTGACTGATTTTTACCATTTTTCTCCAAAAGAAAAAAATGCTGTCAGAAAGAAGGAGTCAAGGAGAGTGGGCTAGGGTTACTAAATATATATCTATTAGGTTAACTTTCCTTGTTTAGCTAGAAACTGTTTGATCCTGAGCTGCTTATCAAAGAAATATTAAGTCATGGTAACCATAGTAACCTCACACACTTTTTTTTTGTCCTCAATACTAACTGTTCTCAACATCAGCATATTTCTGAAAATAAAAACTGAGGAAGAGATCACAGGCAAAACAAAAAATACTGTCTCAAGAAAAAAAAAATACTACTCTCTTATAATGCTGCAACATATGAAAAAAAAAAGAGAAAAAAAAGCACCATTGTAGCTATGAAGTACCGATGTTACGATTCCATCGTTTTTCGTTTTAAGCTCCTCGGCGACGACCTCAGACCGACCTCTACCACCCTGTTTTTGACATCTTGTAGTTTAATCCGACAGGTTCCTGATCGCAGTACCCTCAAGTCTATTTTCTTCCCAGAATTTTCTATCAGGATATAATCGGAAGGGTTGTTTTGTGACCCTCCACTTGACGATGGCCCCTGCCCTTCGACGTTGACCAGATCATGATCTGCTGCCTCGTCTTCTTGATCTGAGAATTCTTGGGTAGGGGTGACCACTTCCTTGTCCCTGCTCTTACTTTCTAAGTCTTCATGGATTGAAACGTGTCTGCTGATGGTGAGAAACAAGCCATAAAGCCAAGGGTTAAAAATGAACCAATAACAAAATTCACAATAATGTTACAAACATAAAGTGAGTCATAAAGTGATTACATTCGACTATATACAAGTTTTCGACCGGCACATTTTTTAACTTTTTGTTCATTTGCAAGTCAAATTTTCATCTTCAAACTAAACTGAAATCAAACTTTTCGTTTGGAGAATTTAATGTAACTGAGAACTTTCTCAGAGGGTTAAAAGCTAGAACGGCATGACCATTCAATCTCAAACACCAAGAATAACGAAGTGTACCTTGTCCTCCTTGACTTTCTCGATGGTGACATCAAGAGGAATAATTCCTCCTTCTTCCGACGCTGTGAAGGAGTGGTTGGTTCCGTCCTCCTGTTACGGCGACTTCTCTCCTCGCATGAGAAGATGGTGTGCAACACCTCAAGGTCCTTGGGAGGCAAGCTACTAGCACTGAATGAATGGCTTTCGGCATATCGCTGCTTTACTGCTGTTAGTTCAACATCCCTATGGTCAACAACTGGAGGTTTCTCAAAGCTGCAGAAATAAAAAACCAGTTCTATAACTTTGAAGTACATATATTAAATAGATCCGAAACATATGCCAGGAAATGAATGACTGAAGAACATTCTTGAGCTTAGAGGGGAGCAGGTAACAGTCTTCAGCATTTTAGCCAGAAATAGTAAATGGGCTGTCCAAATTTGTAGCCTTGTGAGATGGGATAAACAAGGACATAAATGTCTGTAATTGTTAGTATTTTATGTGCAGAATTGTAGCAGAGATTCTTAATCAGCTTCTGATAAATCTCCCATATTTTTTGACCATCGTTATCTTGTGAATTCTATATGTTCCTTGTCACTTTCACTCAAAACATATCAGCTGTGTCTTGTACCTTTTGCTTCTCAGGCTAAACTGTAGGTGTGAGGTCTTTTCTTATTTGTACAATTACAATTAACTAATTACATCAGATAAAGTACTCAAGTTATCAAATATGTTAAGGTAATTAATGATTTAATGTATTGTGTTACTGGTGATTTGCCCATTATGGTCATCCAATGAATGGCCTGGACAGGTTTCTGGCAAAAGCCATGACTGGCATTATTACATATAACATACACTAAACAGTTTCATCTGAACAATACTGATATACCTTCAAAGACAAATCGTGGTTCCTAAACTGACATGAGTGTACTGAACAAGACAGAGGATTACACCTTCCAGTGAAATAAACAATTTACCCACATTTTGTTTACAATATCTGAAGTCACATACTTACCATCTTTTGTGCAGAGCCAAAGAGCATGAAGATAGATCCATAAGGGAAAACCCAGAGAATTCAGTCATAACACTAGGCCAAGGAGAACCTGTTAGGATAGAAATGTAATCATCAAATGTTAAATTGCAAAATTGTTAGATATGAAGCATTCTTTCCAAATTTGACTAATGTATTTTTCTAGCAATGATCATTCATCAATCCAAAATCGAATTCATTACCCATTTGATTGATCGATCAATACCTAGACAGCATATCAATTTGGGTCTGATGGTAGAGTTGGGGGAAGGAGGTGTCATACAGTTTGGAGGGGAAAGGGAGAGACAGTGTCTTACTAATAAATTTCAGATCATTTGAAGGCCTTTCCAAAAGCTTTGGAGGGAAAGGCTGAGAAAGGTGAGAGTGTTCCAACTCATAAAGTTAAGGGAAAACTCAAGTACAAAATATGGATAAGTGTTAAATAGATATATTCCATCCCGTTAATGCTGTGGTTACATTTCAAATACTTCAGACCCTGGTGTACTTAGTACAAGGTTGTACGACTTACTCTGATTGGTCATGACCCTGGCTAATAGGAGACAGCTGGCAGCGATGTTTGAGAGCTGGAATGTCCCAAAGTATGAGTGTAGCAGGGAGAGCTCGGCGATGTATCTCGCAACAAACTCACATTCCTTGCTCACAGGTTGGACTTGAAACAAGAGCTTCAAATAGTCTAGTACTGTAAGTTGCTGTGTAATTTAGCACAAGAAAAATGGAAAATGAATGAAATGAGTCTAATGACTCTTATTAAAATAAATCTTTCCGTTTTATCAACAGAAAAAGTTAATAACACCACCAACTACAAAGCAGATAATGGCACATGATATGACTAAAACTTTACAGAAAGTGATCAATTTATTATACCAAGTTCTGCTAAAATAAGCTACTATTTTGGAATATTTTTACACGAACTTGCACAGCATGTGAAAACTTCAATTCATTCCTCAAATTTATTCAAACTTCAAACAGATCTTTTTAAGACTGGATTTAGATGAACATTCATACTTTTAAGTTTCCACGTAGCGTTGCCACGGCGTCTCCCATCATCCTGACCACTTCGTCGTATTTGTAGGTTCCGTCGGTCAACCAGGCAGCTTCTCGTATGGTTATGATGTTATCCTCTTCCAACCTGAAAATGAACGTTAATTATATCAGTGTTTAATTACCATGAATTGTTTCACAGAAACTAAATACAGACACAAAAGTTTGTCTTCCTCCAAGTTTAATTCATTATTCAAAGAGACAGTTGACCAAGTAATATCTAGGAGCATTCGGATTCCCTTCAAAATTGAGATAAAAGATATATGTATTTGTAATCATTTTGTTTTTTTTCTGGTTAGTGAGGTGAGCTATTCACCATCCAATATTGATCATTTTTATGTCCCATAAATTTAATGTAATATTTTACAGTTTCAAGCCTTGTGCTTTGTTGCATGGTTCTGGGTGCAAATTTGGTGACAGTTGACATTTTCAGCAATGTAATCTTTTCTTAGGTAGTTGAAGTTAACTTGGTCATATTGTGGCAAACTTAGGGTAACTATTGTTTATCTGAAGAAAGCACCATTAATGAAATAAATATCTCATTTCCCATTTTGTGCATAACTTAACGTTAAATCTACAGATTTTTGTTGCGTGCATAATTTTTTTACTTACCTGGCACAGATGAGCATACATGTGATTCCGACCAGCTGTAACTGACAGCGAGTGATATTACAGATAGAGAGGTAGCGATCAACGCAGCTGACAGCCAGGTGAATTGTCTGGCTGGAAAACTCCTTTAAGGTAGCTACCTCGACCAGCCAGTCCAGTAAGATGTACCGCATTGAGTTTGTGAAGCTGTGATGTCCGTTGAAGAGGGTCGGGTAGTTGATGCCGTATTTAGAAGACTGAAAAAACTTCCTCATGTTTGCCGTGACGATCTCCCGAGAAAGGTCACCAAAGTTTCCTTTGGCATATTCAGAGTACAGGCGAAGCTACAGCGGAAGATATGGAAAAAAGTAAATAAATAAAACCAATTTAGAGTAATTCTGAAAGCACGTAGCAGTAAGTTTAGTTTAAGATTAGCTTAAGATTTGTTGAACATTGTGGTCTCATCATAATGTAGTTCATGGTCCATATAAAGGGCGGGGGAGGTGGGCAGGGTGAGCTTCACAACAATTACTGATGGATGTTTTACTATTTTGCTGTTTGCAATTGTTGCCTCTTAGTTGGGGTGGATGTGGGAATAAATTCTTCAATCCTAAATCTTAAATATGTCAAAGAGTTTTCCTACAAGCTTGGTTAGAACGTTTATTTACCTGAGACTCCAGGCATCCCAGTGATGCTATGTCCCTGAGTTGACGAATGGATTCGAGCAAGTGAGCTGCATCTTTAGACTGATGGGAGAAAAAAATTAACAACATCACAAAGGTGACCAAAATATACAACTGAAAACCTATTTTTCAACCTGCGGAGAATTTAGTTGTAGTGACACCTATATATATGTTAAAACTTATATCATGTTAAACAAGCCAGCAAGCTTTTAAATGAATGCTAGAAAAATATATCAAAAATTTAGTTTAAGAGATTATGCAACATTTGATCATCATGTTCATTTTTTTTCTCCAAACGGAGGCCTTACTGAACACACAGGACGTCCTCACAATAATGAGGGCCCAATGGGTAGAGGGCTGGACACCTGTGGCTTCAACATATTTCCAGGTCTGCCCAAGGAGCTACTGTAATTATCAGTAGGAAAATTCTTCTATCATTGTTCTGCCTCCTAATCCCCCCTCAGATCACGAACTAACACCTACCTGAGATGACCACCTGACTTCCCACAGTTGGTATTTACTAAGAGACAGTCTTGGCCTCAATTCCCCCCCCCCCCATCCCCACTCCCTAACTGCACAAAACCTACCTGAGATGACCACCTGTCTTCCCACAACTGGTATTTACCCATAGCTAGTTCTTGGCCTCAATCTCCCCACCCCCACTCCTTAACTGCACAAAACCTACCGGAGATGACCACCTGTCTTCCCACAACTGGTATTTAGCCAGAGCTAGTCCTTGGTCAGCTGCTTGCCGGTACCATTGACGAATGGTATCATCCTTGTCATCATCACCATCCTGAAAGGAAACAATTATTGTACCAGTTAGAGTACCATGTTAGAGTAAACTGCAAAAGAGTAAGCCCTGGACAATAAACTTAGGCATCTTATGATCTTTCAGTTGAGTTGTGCACCAATTGATGGTAGCAAAGGTGTTAATCACCATCAATGTAGTAATGTATCTGAAATAGAGTTCAAGCATACCTCACATGAGTAATAAAATCTCATTAAAGGTACTCTTTTGCAATTGTTGAATATTGATCAAAACACACTGAAAGTATAACCAATACTAGTGATAAACCTTGTTGATATTTACCTCAAGGTAACTTTGAATTTTAGCCATACTGAATAGTACTGATGGGTTGAGAGCCTGTAAAGGGAAATAAAGTCAAATAAAGTGAGGTAAGTTTACATTATGATTAATGAGTATGAAAAAAATGGTAAAAAATGACTGCAAACATAATCTTTTCTATACATTTTAGACGATGGCTTATCCTCCCTTAAGAATGCACAAATTCTATATCAGATCTTCTATCAAAGGTGTATAAATGGGGACCTGCGAGGTGACTTGTAAATATAGTTGCGTGCGACGGTTTGTGGCTGCACCTTATGGGAAGTCCCCCAGGGGACACGTGGCTGTGGTGCACTGTGGTGCCCCAGTCCGAGAGATTGTTTGAATTGTGCACACTTTGGTGTGTAGGCGTGACAAGTTACCAATGACCAGGGTTAAGTTACACATCCGGGACAACAAGTTTGCTTATGAGGATGTTCACTAATCAAGAATCAATGCCCAGGTTTACAATTAATATAGTAAATGGGGCATTTTGAAACAACAGCTGCAAGTCAAAATGACAATGCATTAATTCAGAAAAGAAGAACTACAAAAAATTCATGGATACCTATTTGATCATAGAAAAGGATGTTGGTATAAAAAATTTGCTGGGAATTTTCCAGACCTATATAGTCCATACAGTATACATTAAATTTTCAGGGTTTTATATATATATATATATTAAAGTTATTTCTGCTTATTGCCATGGTAAACACTGTTAAAGGACATTGACAATCCACTCACCTCTTTGTGTCTGTTTTGCTTCTTCCATCTGAAGAATGTTTTAGCTTTGCGGCACATACCATTTGTGCTCCAGGGTGGACGAATAAACAGCCACGTGAAAGGTACTGAGGTAGTATTACAAGCTTCTGCTTCCGAGAAGTAACGGCCGATGAGCATTTCATAATTCTGGCAGCTTTTATCTTCCGAAACTACAAAAGAAGAAAAAAATGGTTACCACTTATCAGCAGAACTATAAAATCATACGTGAACTCACTATGAGAACATGTTAAAATGCGCAAGACTGACTGGTTTCAAATCGGTCCTCAAGACGTATCTTTTTACTAAAC
>JAIPMN010041248.1:711-18099 GCA_020650975.1 Apostichopus californicus
CCCCCCCCCCCCCTCTCATTCCGAAATCTCATCTGTGGTTTTTAACGTAATCACTTGCATATTTCATGAAGAAGTTTACAACATATCTTTCTAAACTTGCAAAAGGAAAGCAAAATTATAGCAAGGTATACGGCATGTATAGTACACACGCATAGATGATTTCATTATATTACGTAACATAATAGGTTAAATCACATGGGAAAAATCACGAGAAGTATAAATCATACGAAAATAAGTTATAAGCTTGCTTGTACAGTTGTAAGGTCTTGTATGTAAGATTACATGCTTCCATATACAATTGGATATGTTTCCGTTTCAACACATGTGCATGATCATTCTCCGGATTTTATATTTTTATGGGTGTAATCCACTCATGGCCTCACTTTCTGGCAAATTGTTTTACTTCAAAATAATGGAAAATGGCAGAATACCTCAAACAACTCTAGTGTTAAATGAACAATGAATACAAGTGTATTTTGCACATATGTCAACATTAGACAAACTTTCTCGGTTTGTACCTCGTAAGGAGACCAAGACTGCACTATATAGGCTATTGTTGTTTTTTTACTAAATTATCTAAAGAAATTGTTGCAAGTGTCGTTTTTCGTCCGGATCTGACATAAATATAATATTTAAAGAAGCTTGTTGAGTTGAAATTGGTACAATTTTTAGATTCTCTTCAATACGAAAAGTCATCAACTTCACTAAAATATAAAGTAAAGTTCCATTGAAATAATGAACATAGGTTAATTGTTTTTGATGTTTGTCTTCTTGGTTTTACTTCCGACTTGGTGTTTGCAAGTCAAAAACAAGTTACATAGAAGCGATGAAGTGTATGGGCGACGAAATATCTAGATTAGAAAGCGAGCTATTCATTACTTGCTGATTAATATGTAAATTATATGCCAAAATTGAACGACAAAATAAAAATTAAAACAATGAGACGGACGACTGGTCAAGACTTATCAATCTAAAACCTCCTTGTCAGTGAACATTTGGTGTTTACAAAAGAATGACGTTACATGACTACGCCAAAAACGCAGAAAAAGTGCTGAAAACTTTGGCAAATTTTATTGCAAAATAACGAGATTTGCAGATTCTCATGTACTGGCATCGAATGGTAATCCTGTTGTACGTCCCCATCTCAGGTCATTAATATTCCAAAACGACCGACGCCTGCTCTTTTGGTGAGTGCGACTTTGATGAGCTATGGGCTCATATTGGTATGGTGGTATAAATATTGTTCAAGGCGGTTTCTTTGCATAAATTACAGTTTATTTTTTTGGGCACACGTGCATTGTCTTCTCCATAAAAGAGGTTGATAAGTTTTTGTTATTAATTTTTTCCTTCTTACTTTTCTTGGTTTTGTGTTTTGTTTGTTTTTCTCATTTTCTTGACGAGGAAATATTTGATTTGTTCCAAGCAAAACTTTTGGTCCAATTTAAGTAAGGTACTGGTAAGGACATTTTTGATACGCACGGATGCCACGGCCGCTCGTCAATGCAGACTAAGTATGAGTACAGCAGCGTAACCACGAGTACAAGTTGAATTACCCTTTGTATTGTAAAAGTTACGAGTACAAAGTTCTTTGCGCGGGTGTGAGTACTTAATCTTGCACAAGTATCCGTACTAACATTCCTGCATACCCCGAGTATAAATGAGTACAAATCCACAAAAGGCGAGTACACGTACAGACAAACTATTATACCAGAATATAAGTACAAGTACGTAAGGACTCACTACAAGTATGTGTTATATAATAGGCTGGAATTATATAGCTAAAGCAGCATACTGGATTGAACCTGGCATACATTTCTCTTAACTTTAAATTATGTCGTAATCCAACGTGACAACAAATATCACCAGCTCAATGTCTTTGGTCACAGGGTGCAAGTATCCTACAAGTATTAACCTTGGCATTGACGATCTCCTGCCTGTTTATGAACACAACTGCAATTGGAAAGAATATGCTTGATTCAACATAGGCCTAACGATAAAGTAATACAGTAATAATTAAAGAAATTAATATTTGATTTGAAGCTATAAACAAATGAATTTTTGATATGGGAATGATCAGTGAGTCTCGTCGTATTTCCCCTTTTCTCCGTATCCTGTGACGTAACCTGATTTATCCGGGGTATCTTTACGTCCCTGGATGCCACGACCTTTCCCTTCCTCGTTGAAGCGTTCTTTATGGGAACCTGTATACTTGGATGTGTCAGTCAAACGTTCAGTCGCTTTGTTCTTCGCTACTTTCTGTAACAGATGACAAGGAATGTGAGTGCCATTAAAACAAGGGCAGTTTATAGTTCATGTTGAACTGTGTAAAAGCAAATACCTCTCTACAACATCGCTTGTAGCGCGACAGTCGAATACTAAATATAGAATTTATATCAATCCCTCAGGAAAAGGGCCAGAAAAATAGAACATCTTTATTGACAACAAAATCTGTTTTTTGTGGCTAGGATGTCAGAGTATATAATCGGAAGTACATGTAGTGCAAAAATTGGGTCAAATTGAGGCAAATTTTGACCGCTTTAGGCCTCCCAGGAGCAGCGTACGAAAATTGATTACCACTGAGTTAAGAGGTTTGTTTACGAAAATTTCAGGCTCTCGTAGCGAAAAATCTTCATGATACGGAAAATTGATAATGCCAACTAGTGATAGGTAGGTCCAGCTAGTGATAACTTCTACAAGGACTTAGAGACCAGATTACTTTGCCGATTTAGTGTGTTAGACAATGGGGCTATTATATTGAGTATGCTCCCGACAGTTAGCTTTCTACGGGAGCTCATAAGCATCCTGATTCTGGTCAGTTTACTTACATCACTGCATGATGCTTATCTGAAAGATAAGCTGAAACAAAACACCGACTAACGGCCTCTCATGCCATTTAACACTACTCCCAACTAAAAATATTGATATCATACAAAAAATAAAACTAATAGCATAACGACCACCCCCATGTTTCATCTTACATTTCAGTGCATAAATATAATTATACCATCACATCGTTACTTCCTCCGCTCATCCCACCCACCCTCCCTCCCTCCCTCCCTCCAATAACCCGCCCCCCTCAATTGGTCGTAAGCTTACCGTTGCCCCCTTGGTGGAAGGTCCAGCCACTGAGGTTAGAACAGTAATCAGTTTTTGTACATTTTCGTCACTATCTTCTCCGTATTTAATCTTCGCTATTTGTTTCAGGGCACTTTGAAATTGAGCGAATGTTAAAGCAGTCTTGCCCTTCTCTTTGGACCTGAGAGACAGAGAGAGAGAGAAGGATAAATCAAACAGTTTATTTAGATTACAATTTACAATAGCTGCTGAGATACTACAGGCATCCATGATTGAAAACAAATAACCGTGACACCGAGGTACGCATGAAAAGACATTCATTTGTCTTAGCTCCCATGTTATCTTGGTCTATTGCTATGACATAAAATTAGGAAATACGTTAATTTTTGTGTGAAATATTATGTAATAGCCGATGGTGTAGTTACACAATAGGTTACTTAACAGACAAAAACGTACTATATATCAGGCTATATCAACAACAGGTAATGTTTCCCATGAAACGAAGACAAACTTCCTATAAAATGTTAGCAAATATATACGGAAGCTGTTATGTGACATATCATGTTATAGGAAGATGTTCGATTCCAAATATTGACAGAATAAAGTAACACATTAACTTTTGGTCTCAGCAGTTTGAATAGGTTAAGAAGTCGAAGGCTAAAAGGGCAAGTTTTCTCTCATGTATCAAAGGTAAGAGGACCCGACGTTTCGATCCTAGCAGGATCATCTTCTTCAGAGGTCTGAACAAATTGGGCACATAGACTAAACAAGATCATCAGTATTCGCCACAAATTTTAGCTTGCAAGTTTTCAAAGTACTCTTTCTAGAGGCCCTGATCCTCTGAGTTATTTTCCAACCATTGAGCAGGCGGTAAAAATAGACCATTAAACCGTCTCATTTGTGAGTTATTATTTTGAGAGTGGTATAGTAATATGCTTCTCTAAGTTTGAGCACGGGTGACCATTCTCAGACTTTCTAGCATATTTCGGGGCAATACTGATGTCCTGTAAATAGAAAAGTGTATTCCTTGATCTGAAGAATTCAGATCGTGATAGGATCGAAACGTCAGGGATTCTATTTTTATTTTCTTCTTATTATGATTATGATTACGATTACGATGACCACGACCACGACCACGACCACCATCACCATCACCATCATCATCATTATTTTAAACGAGTTACGCTAACGTTACATCTTGACGAAAAGTTTCAAATGGTCGAGGTTCTGAGTTACGCGTAAGTTGGCAACACGTTAAATACAATTTTTGCCATATTGTCGTGTTACACTAACACGCTTAGTCTGTAACTCGCATGTCCCTTCAGAACCACCGTATATACGCCTTTATTAGAAAACCTCCGTAGATGAAAACAAAACCGCTATAAAACCATACGTGAATTACCGACAAAAAATACCGAACTAAAACGGTTTCATAAAAAAAATCATCCATAAGATATAGGGGAAATAATCTTACTTAGTGAAGACTAAATCGATGTCCGTTCTGGTGAGTTTGCCGGTAATCAATTTTGCATCATTCATCATCTTCATGAAGTTAGCGCTTGTAAGATCCTTCTTCTGCGCAGTCGCAGTAGAACCAAAGCCCACGTATTTTTTGTACACGTCTTGGATAGTTTTGGCCATGTTGTAAGTATCGCAGAAACTGTAAACAAAATAAGACGTTAAGTTGTAGAAATTTAACAATTGATTAAATGCCTTTTGTGAAAAAAAACATGCATAATTTTAAAAATTATGTTTTAACCGGTTTTTGTTGTTGCAATAACTGATGCATAATTTAAGTTTATTTATTGGGGGTTTTCATTTTGTTATTGTTGGCTTTTATTTAATTCTCCAATCTAAGTTCCTGCTTTTAAGTTTGCTTACATCGTCCATTAGTCGCGGATTATGAACTGCGTGGAACTTCTAGTCATCCGTACAATCAGTATAATTAGTACCATGATGTTATGTATGACTTTGAGTGTCTCGTGAGGGAAGACAGTCGTCTCAAGGATTCACGGATTAATATGAACACAAATCAATATCGCGGTGGCACTATTAATACGAATCATACGTGTTTTATAGGTGTAATTATTGCCTCTAATAAATGCAACGCGCTGGGACTTCGCGCCATAAAAATTTCCCCGCGTTTTCTCTCACCTACAGACGACCTCCCTTAATTTTAAAGGGAATATGTATACCTACAGAACCTGCTAGATATGCTAGTATGACCACAACGAATCAACTCTAAACAACACACCATGACTTGTCAGCGTTTCTTTTATGGTTTCATTTCCATATTCGTCGTAATGTTGTATTTATTTTTGTATTCACAAGTTTCCATGGTGACATAAACTGACCAAGGCCGTTTTTCATTGGATTGCTGTACCATCAAGCGATCTGTTTCGTTGCTTTACATGACATAGGCCCTTTGAAAAGAACGGTACATTTGGGGTTTTGATAACGAAATCCATTGTGTTCAACTTCACCCTACGCCAAAGAATTTACCCCTGAGTCGAATCTGTGGAATTTCTTTTTTTTTCGAAGCTCTACTAATATGTATGTGAGCGTATGATGTGTCTTTGGGTACATGATTATGAGGCCAGCAAAAGGTCGCAGTATAAACATAGGGTAAAGACAACCTTTGAAAACATACCATCATGAATGTGGCGTTGTCAAAATAGATTTGGAAAACTTCAAGGGTAATTGCATCAATATGCTGGCATATCGTATTCATCAAATACCGAGGCGAAGGATATCATGTGACGAACCGAGTATAAAGAAACTAACAAATCGGCTTTCAGGACAAAACGTACGTATAGCCTAACAATATATAGTAAAAATAAGGGTACCATAAATTTGTCGGAAGAACTTGTAAACATTGTTACATACTACATATATGAGGTATGACGTTGAAGCAGCTATGAAGACTGTGTCTATTTAATTCGGTAGGCATATTACTGCGATGAAGTTTGAATTAAAATTCATGGTTAGATTTGATTGAATGTACAGTTGATCATTTCAATGCAGTCTAAGCGGCCCGCCGTCCCCACCCCCTCCCCAACTTGTCCGCCATTACTAGCAAAACGCGATAAAAATAAGGCAATCATGTCCACTGTGGAGAATTCTCAGTAGACCATCTTCCGTTTCTACACGGGACTTCCTCCTTCCCTCCACCCCTACCCCACTGGCAGAAAAATTAAATTTAGCCCCTAGCTGCACCTCTGAGGTATGACCATGAGGGATATTGTCAACCACTCTTGCAGTGGTTATTGTCACGGTATTTAATCCTGATCCGATCTTTCTACCATTGCTTGATTGTGATACCAGGTATGACAACCTCCCCTCCCTACCTCCCCTCCCTGCCTAACCCCTCCCCTCATCTCAGATATATTAAAGGCGACCATCAGACACTGCTTTGTTCAAAGTATACTGGACTGCTAGGATGTCAATCTGTTTGTTTCCCTCTATTTCACAAGCCTCTTTTCCAAATAAAAAACAACAACATAAAGACAATTTTTATTGCTATCCTTATCTGTATGAACCGTCAGTGTACACACATGGATATGGTCTGGATAGCCTCGCATATCGGGTCATTACATCAGGATGACCGGGGATTGTTGAACAATGTACAATATTGACAAATGGTAAAACCCTGTAACTCGTTCTTGAGAGTGGCGTTCAATGACGTCATCAGATAAAGATCTTAAAAATATAACGTGGCTTTGACATTGGCTGTTTGAAGTGTCAGGGTGATTAAATTGCAGTAATTAGAGCGGAACAAACTTGCCCGAGGAATTTTGATACATCGCCGGAGAACGTAAGGAATTGTGTTGTTGATGTGTATTACAATATCTTACGAGACACAGGGGTTGATTATATTGGGTCCCCATCGCGGAAGTAGCCCCGTGAAATGATCGAAATGTCACACCGTTGACTTGATAACCCATGTCATGCTGTAACAAGGGAATTTCGCAGAGATGTAGGCATGTATGTTTAGTACTATAAGGTATGGATGGTGTGATGTACGTCCATTGAGGCATTTCAGTTAACACTCTGATTAACTCAACGTTATTTTTTTTCATTTTTAATTCTTTCTTTTTTTAGTTGAATTTAGTAACTTTCGATACTATCTGATAATCAAATCCCATGACAACATACTTCAAAATTTACTACATGAAATATTTCCTATTTGGTTTATGCATGTGATATGATAATAAAATGAAGAAGGGGTCTCAGCAAATCCGGAACGGATTAATGCATTTTTCGCCCATTTCATGAAAAAGTCCATGTGAGGGAATTTTTATGATGGATCAACTTCGGAACCTTATTGTGAGTCAAACTTGTTAGGTTTGGCCGAGTTACATTATAAGTGTTGACGGACGGTATGCTTTCACAGGGGGCACAACCACGTACGTTTATGAGGGAGCGTACTTTCATCCCCCAGAAGTAAATTCATCAACATTTCTCAAAATGAAGACCCATCCCCTGTACGTCATAATATCTTGGCCAACCCCCTTCCCCTTTTCCCACCGATACAGGAATGGTGGTTGCAGAAGGTAACGCAAGCATTATAGTTTAAACTAACGGACCCGTTTACTTCTCAATTTGAATAAATTATCGAGATTCCTTGCCAACATATTTTGTGATAATTTCACTGATAGTACAAACATTTTCATACACGGTTGGATTCCAGGGAGGGATGCAGGATTTTAAAAACAAGGAGGGGTGTCGTTGAAGCCGACTCCTATAGGAGGTTCTGTGGGTAATACTCAGTAAAAAAAAAATTTTAGACGTAAAATGGTTCATTCTGAGGCATATAGTCAAAATGAGGTTTACAATCCTACACACATAGTTGTGCTATAGAACCTACTTTTATTATTTTGTCTGTGGGGTTGAAAAGGGCATTGGGTATACGACACACACTACCCCCATCCGGCCTTGGTTCCGCGCCTGACCTCTATGGCAAGCCATGTGGGACAAACACTGCATAATATATCCGCGTATTAATTGGAATTTATACGCGTATTAATTGGAATATATACGCGTATATATTATTAGCCAATCATATGGCTTAAATATATCAGCGTATTAATTCGAATATATACACGTATTAATTCGAATATATACACGTATTAAATAAAATACATATGGGGATTAAATCCAATATATGCACGGATTAATTAGAATAAACACGAAAAAACATTTCCGCTGTTGCTGTGTACATATACCAACGATAAATGTTTTGGCGGGCTCGCGAGATCGCTTCAAAAGCGAAACTTTATACATGTACAACACATGTATATTCGAATTAATACGCGTATATATTCGAATTAATACGCGGATATATTATGCGGTGTTTGTCCCACATGGCTTGCCATAGACGTCTGCCTCTCTTGCAAATGCAATACATGCTTCCTGACAAAATATCGCGATTTACCATCGCTAGAGTTAAGGGTTCGATCTTATAACCATACATGATATCATGTCTGTCCCTTAGAACAGACATAATAACACAGTATAGTGGTTTTCGCTGTTTCCATTAACGTACTGTTGACAGAGTGAGAGGCAACTCTGTCTATCTGACGTCACGGGATTAGCGAACTACAACGATAAACTATATATAGTTTTGATGTAAACGGACTCATCTTTCAGTGAGGCTCTTACCACGCTGAGGAGATGTTGTTTTAATTAGGGCTCAGTTGGCAAAACAAGAACTGAACTGAAAAAAAAAGTTTAAAGTGTCATAATGATGAAAAACATATTTCGCTTTCGAGTATAGACAAGGCCTCGTGTCTTAAAGCTGCGTGGATTTTGATAAATATTCGATATACAATATGCGACAAACATATGAACATTATACCAGGGAGTTGTTATGGAACTTCCGGTATCTATTGCCGAGATCATAACCGCTCACAACACCCTGATTATACAGCCTTCACTCACAATAACGTTACCATATTAAAAGTTCTTTACAAATAATGTCAAAATCGACCTTTTTTGTTTGTTTCTTGATAACTTTCCGTTAACTTCCTGCACTTACTAAATATTTATCTGAAAGAATAACAAGTTGTTGATAGGTTGTCACATTGTATCCCGGTAGGACAGTTTATTGTATCTTATCGTGTTAATACTATATCGAATCATATCGTATCACAGCATATCACAATTACATATCATATCATATCATAGCATAGTATATTATATCAAATCATATTGCATCACATCCACAGTCTACATCAAACCGCATCACATCAAATGTACATCACATCATATCACCCTTTTATGAAACTGCGTGTATTCATGCAAATATTGCATGTTTTTAGCTATTGCCAGCAGAGGACACAACACATTACACGCGTGGAATAATATCTTGGTTGATGCTTAACTCTAGAAATATGGCCACGAAATACCATACATATGAAGACCTGCACCAGCGTACTGTACGTACTGTTGGCGACCGACCTTTGACTCGCGATGACCTTTAACCTTTAAGCGTATAAACTTTGACACTATGCCGCAGTTTACGTTGCCGAACATTATAAAAACACACCGTCACTTTCGAAACAACATGTGGCTGAAATTTACCAGATATAATGTATATGCCAGTAGACAACAATTCAACATACGGTTGGATTATTAAAGGCAAAGGGATTGATAGATAAAATCATCACCGTGCACAGGATTAGATAGCCTATAGGGAGGGACCGAGGGCGGGGTTTAAATCCAAAAGACGATTCCCATAATGGAGGCCTTGGGGGGGGGGGGTGGGGGTTCTCACCTAGAAAATGTTAAAACCGTAATGGTGCATTCTGAGGCATATTTAGTCATTAAATTAGGTCTTTAATTATTTTTGCTATTCAATACATATGTATGTTTGTGTGAGTGCTGTTATACACCCCGAACTTTCTGGATCCACGCTTCGGGCGTCATAGGTTAGGAAGAGTTGTCTAGTTCTTCTCGGACTGAATGTAAAAGAAAAATAATCCGACTCATCACTATTCCCCGGACTCCCCCCCCCCCCCTCCCGCCATTAAATTAATAGATAAATGATAATTACTAGCAAACGTGCGACTTCAATTTCTGTGAATATGTCGCTTTAAGCATCTTGATGCGAAAGACAGTGACGCAAAGAGAGCGCTGAAGTGAGACTTGTGTGACAAGCTCAGCACTATATGTAGCATATGCCTGCATAAGACGCTCGCTATCCTTGTTCTCACAGCGATTTTGGCCAATATAAATGTTATACAGGAAATGAAATTTTACTCATTCCTTCAACCTCGTGTTAGGTTACATCACTAAATCATACAAAATATACGTCTATAGATACAGACACTGACTGCATACATACAGGGATATGGTAACCTGTACTGTAAGAAAAATTTATGCCGGTACCGCTTATACACGATACTAAACTATAATATTATGATTAACATAGGCAACGTAAAATATCAATTTCTATATAAGAATGAAGGTGCGTGGAACAGATGTGTTTTGTCTTATTGTGTAACTGCATATATGTTGAGTATCCAATTCTTCCATTAGATAGCATGCATGATTTTGGTCCCTTGTGATTAAATACTATGGTCGAAACATCTAAATAAAGTGAAGGTAACAGCTGTAAGGGTGGGGTGGGGAAGGGGGATTTAAAAGTCATCAGCAATGCCTTCAAAAGCTACTAGAAAAACTTCTTCAGGAAGCAGTTTATTGAAGCAGTTTATTGAAGATATATATATAGACTATAGCAGCTTTTCAAAACTTATAGCAATGTTAGCACACTGAAAACGGGGAGGGGGACGGGTTAGGCTATGCTAAGGGGCTTTTGTAATGAAGGGACTACAAGTTCTAAATTGTAGTTCCGTTTCTGTGGAATAACATTATATAACGTAACTCGCCAATTCTTAACGTATTAGTTAACATCAGGGTATATGTGTACCACAGGATCCCTATATAAGCCCTATAGTAGACTGTTGGGTTGTGACGTAACGAGTCGAAGTAACCCATAGTTCACCAGCATATAGGCTATGACTAAACTATGTTCGGATCATTCGTTACATTTGTTTTCCTGCGGACGTTAATAGCAACCAGACACAATTATTTACCACTTCATTAAAAGCCACTTTAAGCCCACTTTGATGCTTTACTGCCATCCCTAATGTACGTACGTATACCAACCCCCCCCCCCCTCCCATCCCTGGGAACCCACTGTCCATCCATTTCGGCTCTGTAAAATAGCGACGGCTATATCGCTATAGCTATAACTATAACTATACATGTTTACAAAATGCAACTCCATGGGGGGGGGGGGGGGGGTGATAGACTGTTACATCATCTCGAGTGTTCTTCTATGTGTGTGACTATCAACGCTTCACTTAAATATTCCAGAAGTGTACATTACAGCTTACCATGTACATTACTACATCATTGCTAACTGTGCCTGAACATGGCTTACTATAGATACACACACATGTAGGCCTATGCATAGCCCTATATACACATTTGATGTTGACATGAACTAAAGACGGTCTAAACTGTGTGTATAGGCTTATATACTTGCAATGTAGGGCCTGACTTTTACAACAGGACACTTTTCGAAAATTTAATACATACCTTCAGTAGAATGTAGAATTACCAAGTATTTTATCAAATAAATTTGTACACGTATTGCAATTGTCTTGATAGGAAAGAAACCCCATATAGGAAGTATAATTTGAATGATCAGCATGCAATACGCAATGTTTGGTATGTGCATCAGCTTAACAGCTTAAAATACATATCGTCAAACTGGTATATTTATTATGCAATAAAAGAGGCTAAAGACCTATACGTATATGGAATACTACAACCGAGGTCACTCAAGCGTAACTGGGTTGAACTTGTGCAACAACTATACCTGCAATTAAGCTGAAAGGCAACTCCATTCATACATGTTGAAAATAGATCTATAACAGGTAAACAGACTAAAAACAGTTAACTTTAAAGCTGAAAATTACACTTAACAGGCCTGTTGACCTGACCATTGTAAGCTGTTTTAGTGTTCCTCTGTAAAGTTTGGTTAACAGGCTAAAATAAATATTTGGTTTAGATGGCAGCATCATTTAAGCGTCCCCGTTTCCATATCAACCGATCAACCATCGGAGTGGATTTCATGGTCAATTTAGTCCGAGTATCTCTATATCGACCGTGTAAATATCACGTTTATAGCAGTGTATACGTTTGCGTACGGTCGCTGCGACGGTGATGTGCATGGGCTCCACAGAAAAAGAAAGTCAATAAAGAGGGGGGGGGAGGGGTGGCCCTCGATAACTCTACTAGAAGGTTTTTAGATTTAACCCACTTTTGCTATATCTGCTATAACATATCCTAAATGCCGAATAAAATACCACATAGTGTTAGAATAAAACTTGTACGCAAACGTACTAGCACCCCCCCCCCCCCATTTTGCATCTAAGCACCCTACATTATAAAAAAATCTCAGACAGGGGGGTAACACCCCTACCCTTAGACCCCCCTTACCCCCTCCAGTTCCAAAAAATGTGGATAAATACAAATTCTACTGGGGTTTATCAAACTCGAATGGATTTGTTAATTATCAGTTCACTTAAAATTTAATCACGGAACCATGGGTTTGTTTCTAACGACTGCAATATTATTTCAGCATTTTACTCGGTTCACTTGATCAACTAATTGCAACCAACAACAAGAAACATAAATATGTTGTTTTGACGACGCCTTCGCATAACCTGATGTTTATGTTTTCCCTCAATACATATTATTATGATCCATTTACTTGTCATATTTGTTTCATCAAAATACCATTCAATAACCGTCAGCCTAATCACGGACATAATTAATACCGTTGCTAATCAAATTGCACGGATATCCTGAAGTGTATAGGGCTATATAACAACTAACACTGCTATAGATAACAGCGTTCATAAGGCTGCATAGAATAAGGCCTCATTTATTCAAGATTCGATCTTGATTTCCCCGATTCACTGCAGACGCAATTAATTGCATATCGTCTCGTTTTACACTGCCTATATGTGTATACTGCACTGCAAGCGGCAGGGGAAATCATGAGCAAAATGCCGCATACAATTTTACAAGTGAAGAGCCATTAGCCTATATTTCTTTCAATATTTGAAATAAGTAACCCGACTAAATCCATACCTCATACGATGTGACTCGAGATTACACTTGGCAACTTAAAGGATCAGTGCCCTTGCAGTAATTCACATTTTATTCACCATATCAGGCGGATATTGACCAAAACTTGTACCGACAAATGTTGATGTATCACACACAGTCTACGTACACTAAGTTAAAAATCATTGGTATGGTGTATAGTATAACCTATATACAGCCTATGTGTATAACCACGATATTAAGATAGGCCTACCATCTTATTTACGTGGGCACATAACCTACACCTCAGTTAAAGGATGACGTAAGGTAAATAATTATTTTTGATATAGACTTCTAAAATTCACTGATATATCAGTTCAGATTGCATTTATAGGTTATGCCACATTAAATTTTAATTTTAGAAACGTCCCTTTAAACATCTCTGGGTAATCAAATATAAAGTGACTGGACTACCAAGTCTAACACACAGCTAGACCACTAAGTCAGTTCCTTGGATACGAGATAATCGATTTAGCATTAAATGAGCATTACGTTGGTTTAGTATCTTAAAACCGGATATGCTTCATTGCTTATATAGCAACATTTCCAGCACTCAAATTTGTCATTTTTTTCTTGGAATAAGAAATTTCAAATTAAAATTCTGCTTAAAGTCATCCTTAAAAGTTGCAGGTTCTATTTACATTCCGTACCATCTCAGCAGGCTGCGACACAAATATTGTTGTTTTGGTTTTAATATAAACCAAGCGAGTTATATTATATATTAGCAACAATTAGAGCTTGTCAGCTTTGCTACGGTCGTCAAGGGTTGGCATCAGTGTTTTCATCGTTTCCAACCGACTTACAGTAATGATGTTTCCCCCACTTAAACATTGAACCTTGATACCATAGCAACATGATGCCTACATGTCTGGTTCGTACGTGATGTCATTAACGCATAGGATGTACAGATATATACATAGAAATTTTCGTCATTCGTCGCATACTGATTTATGCCACTGTAATGTTAAAGCGGTATTTTGCGTTGTTTTGTATACGTCCTTAATCATTTCCTCATGTGAGATGTTGGTGGACTAAAGCAAGTACACACATGCCCCCCCCCCCCCTACCCTCACTCGCACACACACATTTGGCAGCTTACTGCAACCTCACGCCAATAACCGTTTACCTCCTCTTCCTCATCAGAAGTTCTCTCCTACTCAAAATAATTCAGTTCCAAATAGGGACAACAGGCCGTTGAATTCACTTTTATCTTCATCACTCTAGACCTAGTTTATAGCCTACATATGCCCCAGAATGCATCACTCCAAATATTAAAATGTCGTCTTTTGGAGGACTCACCACATCACCTTAAAATATAGGAGTCGGCCTTTACCCCTTCAATCTTAAAATAGTGAATCCGTCCCTGGAACCATGGAGCTATCTGTTTATAGCTCCATGCTGGAACGAAGTGTCTTCGCTTTCCCGTACGTGTCATAGTTTAATTGTAACAGTTAAACCACGTGGAAGATGCATGTTATACGCGTATATGTCAAAATATCTTATATACTATAGTCTATAGCCTGAACAAAACTCAACTTTATGTTTGTTTTCACAAGTAATAATTAACTTTCATATCTTACACATGTAGTTTTTAATCAACACGAACACCTGTGTGAAAGTGTCATGCATGATGATACATACTTCGATATGATACACGCGTAATCATCTACGTATTGCTCGTTCGTATATATAAACAAATACCATATGTGCGTAGGCTGAGAGATGCAATCATTTACGTTATGTATTAGCGTGATATTTGTATTTCATGTCATCTGTATTGACTATAATTCTAAGTATGCTAAAAATTGCTAATTTTCTTGCTTTCAGTTTCTTCAAAAGTACTTCGGCCGTCTTGCATGTATAGTATGCCAGCCAACATGGTTCATAAGTGTAGTGCCACTCCGATCCCAAGCCCCCCCCCCCCCTTCACTGTTATTTCATTGGGTCATGGAACACTGAAGTACGGTGGTCCTGAAGGCCGGTGCATTGGCTTGGCACGACATCCCACCACTTTTACAATATTTGCTACGTTAGTGTAATACAGTATAACTAAATGATAACTAATTGGCTCATACAACTTCAGACTGATATGGATAAAATGAAATGTATGCGATTAGCTATGATCATTAAACGTGTTACAAATTATCCTCGTTTTTGTTCTTTCATATCTCTAGCTTAATTATAGTCATTTATTTTATGCATTTGAGCATTTCCTAACCTCCTTTAGCCAAGGCACTTTCGATCAGTTCCATGCCGCACATACATGTATACGTAGTGGCAATGATTTCCATATGTACAGCCATCACTATACGTTCGTTAACATTCAAGTAGCGGGATATTATTATAAACTACATGTTTCTAGCATTGTTTTCATTTGAAGCGTATATCATTAAAAGAAAAGAAGGCCGAAGTTCGGGTCACCCTCCCCCCCCCCCTCACCCATGCCAATGGCCCTGCATTGTGTATCTCATCATTCATTTTAAGCATGGTTCATATTAATATTAGCACAATTAGCCTAATTATTTTAACTTACAAAAGCAGCTCCCTGCTTTAGAATACATACGGTTCTCGGACTTCCACTCCAAAGCACACCAAACAACAATTTGTACGATCGATATATTCTTGTTTCCATAGAAACAAACTTGCAAAACAATAACATGGCAACTCGCGCTATCGGAGGTCAAATTCATATTATCATGTTAACCCAGTACCTGCACATGCAGTCTCACATATCACAGCAGTTTATAAATTAGGCTCATCAGACGAACCAATATAACGGATGTATTACTCGTTTTATTTTTTCACGAAAAGAATAATTGTGCTAATTTGTCAATGAGAATAAAC
This sequence comes from Apostichopus californicus, assembly GCA_020650975.1. Lineage (NCBI taxonomy): Eukaryota > Metazoa > Echinodermata > Holothuroidea > Aspidochirotida > Stichopodidae > Apostichopus > Apostichopus californicus. Next base: position 16,813 of record JAIPMN010041248.1, read on the forward strand.
CGACAGCACTGCTATTGTACGCGATGATAACACATATGCCTACGTATATATAGAGTACACTTTCTCTTTCGTTTTGTGCCTAAAATTCAATTTCAGTAAAATATGTTACTGCGAGCAAAGAACGAACATAAAGCAGAAAACAATCAGAATACCCAGAACTGAGACCTACTGAGAGAACTTACCTCTTTTCTTACGGCAAAAAGAAATCTCGGCTGAAAGAATTTTTTTCGAATAATCCTATCGAATGAGTAAATCAGAACCTAACCTGTCTTGCTTTAGCGTGCAGAGCTAGAGTGTCGAGTTAAACAAGGAAGGGAATTTCCATAACAAACCACATACATCAAACACAACTCACTACAGTATACCCTGAGCAGTGTGCATGCTAAAAATATGAAAGCTACACACGGATTTCCGTAGACCAAATATCAGTTGGCTATATGCTAAACAGTTCGATAGAATAATGAATGGAAAAGGCTTTCTAGATCCCGCTAACCAAAACACACACACGCACACTATTGTGTATACGTTCTGTTACCAGCAATACGCGCGGTGAAGGGAAGATCTTTGCCCTTGAGGGGAGAAATAATTGGTTCGAAAGGAAACGTTTGGAGTTTTTTGACATGCGCACACACAACAACTGCCAAAGGGAGATAAAAAGCCATCGTTAGATATCATAGCATTACACAGACACGGGCATAATCTTAATTAGGTCAGGAACGAACTTGGCAATGGGGAAGATAAAGCTGCTTCATAGTTGTGTTTGCAATGTCGAAGTCCAGTCACGAAAGAACTGACGGGCATTTACCTTTACTGCTAGAGTAGTAAAGTAGTGGTATACAGTGGCGTCGTGCCCATTGGGGCCCGGGGGGGCACAGCCCCCCCCCAAATTTTGTCAAAGGTGTCATCAAATTTTGTCATAATTTAAAAAAAAAAGTGTTTTCGAACAGTGTCAGCAACTAAATTTCTTGTAGGGCCTACGAGAAATGGGGCTTCTGTTGACTGCTTGGTCAATGGTTGTTAATTGTTGATATTCAGTCAATCGAAACAGTTAAATAATTACTGGTCGATAACTAATGAACCAAATGTGCCATCAAAGCTGCCATCGTTGAACAATATTATATATACGTAGTCCCAGAGTAAGTGCAACCCGTTACCTTTGCCAAAGTCAGTCAATTTTTCATGAAAAAATGGCAAATTTTTTAATTGTTTTCTAAGCCTGTAACAAAGTTCGGAAAGTTAAGATAAATGTAGTGAACAGAGATTATGGGACTCCATGTGAACTTCTTC
>JAIPMN010041249.1:2400-18892 GCA_020650975.1 Apostichopus californicus
CAGCCCCCCTAACCAAAATTTTTGTGAAAATTCGGGCAATATGCTGAGAATTTTTCGGGCACCTACTGAAAGAAAAATAATTTGCAATGTGTTTTTCAAAGGTTAAACTGATATTATTATAATCATGATTATTGTATCGACTACCCCAATAATTATAACCAATATAGATCTGGGTAAATAACACGGCAAATGATTGTATGTTATTGGCATGCGATGTTATAACCGATGCATGCCTATATGATATGCACATTAATATGTTGAACGCGCGCGGAGCGTGCAAAAAAATTTGGTTTTACTTTCGGGCAAGTCGTTACAGCCCCCCCCCCCCCCCCAATCAAATTGGGCTCCTACGCCTATGGGTGTAACCACTGTGTCAACCCCATAGAAAAAAGGAACTCCCTTTCCTCCCACCCTACTCACAGTGTTTCGCACTGTTTAATACGTTAACTTATAGTACAATATGTGCAGTTGATGAACTTTCACCATTGTTTCAAAACTTATTTGTTTCAAAACTTGTTTCCAAAAATATTGCACCCTATCGCCAAAGTTCAATAAACGTAATCAAATAAATGCTGCACTATTTGGTATTTCACACACCAGTTTCTATTAGTTTGTCAATGGCCAATTTCGCTTTCACTGCTGGAGACGGACATGCTCGTGGAAATACATTGTTCATAAACAAAGGGGATTTCTATTACCTACGTATGGCCACATTTAATTCGCGCCACTTTTTCGTGCAACCCGTTCCTTACGTGCAATTTATATTTGAACAACAATGTGCACACATTCGATCTCGAGGAACTGTTGTTTAGATCAGTGATGCGAAGACACTCTACGAGAAGCGCAGTCGAAAGACGATATAACACATATGAAAATAATGAAGTGTGAGAGTAAGGCCTAAAGAAAAACACTGATCAAACAACCTACAAGGTAAGGCAGAATAATTACATTAGGCTTCATCCATAAAAATATATGAATTATGATTATCTGTTTTCTAATTTCTAATGCCTGCTCGTGCTAAGTACTCTTCGAAACGAATAACGTTAGGCTTAAAAATAAGCATGAGTTAGGCTAGGCCTAGTGCAATGAAGCCTCCGACTTGTCAAACTCCCAGTTCCCAAAGTAACACTTTCTGTATTACAAGTATAAAAACCCCTGACAAACACTTAATAGAGCATTCAACAGCATGTTAGATACATGTAACCTATCCGTAGCCTACTTTGTTAGGGAAAGGCTAGGCACCATCACAGGCCTACGACGGGTACGATACATACAGTAGCCTGAGGGTATAGTGAATCAAACTTTGACATCACTGTTTTTGTGTCTCAAATTGAACATATTTTCAACTTTTCTTCAGAAATGGTTGTCTTTTTGCCGGTAAAAAAAGGCCTAAGTATGTAGGTGCCTAGACTACTCAGCCTAGGCTAGGCCTAGTAACTTGTGTTAATGTTACTTGTTAGCCTAGCCTAGGTCATCAGTATTTGCGAACTTTCCTCAGTAAAGCCAGCATTTGTAAGTGGTGAAATGATTGTTTTGATAAGTCAAAAATATTTTTTTTACAGTTAGGCAGACCATGAATGCACATGCAGGCTACTGTAATTTCTTTCTGAAATAATTCTAGCAACCTAATATTAATGTATATAATGGTATATTCCATGGCCAACCCATGACTAATTGTGAGCAGAGAAATTAAACATGTACATATTACACCATCCTTCATTCAAGAGTAATGATGGTTGACTTATTCCAATTCATTTTCTGGAGAAATTGATCACCAGAGCTTGGATTTGAATTTGTTTACATGGTCAGGGTTGAAAATTTTTGATCTCATGCTATTGTTTGCAAGGCAAAAAGCATAATGTACTTGAAAACAAAAAGTTGAGCACTCTCCTGATGTAGATTTCTTCTTTTTTCCTGTTTTATTATGTTTAATTTCATCTTGGGTGCATGGTGAATTCTCACAAAGACTGTGAATATTCCCATGTTCAGACCATTTGTAAGGTTTTCCAACCAAATACATTTTAGACATTCAGTGATAATGTCTATCTGATTGATACTTGGAAATTTCTAAACTATCCTTCAGACAGAAAATTATCAGCATGGCATCTACCAGAAGTGGAGGTCCAAGCTCGAGACACTCCACTCCAGAGAAGCTGGAAAAGAATAAGCCGTTTGACTTGAAAAAGAAGGTCCGTTCGGAGTACATGCACCTGAAGCAAGCTAGAAGATACAAGCGAGCGGAGGAAATAAGAGTAAGAAATTTATGACAAGTTTTGCATCGGATTTTTATGAAAAACTTATCTGTTGCAGATTTTTTAAGTATCAATGTAATATTATTGTACACTTTTCTCGTGGCCAACTTGTAAACATTTCTACCAATATCAGTGTGGACTTTCAAGTCTTTCTGCCAACAGAGGCAGAAGTATTAAATGTTGATCGTGAAAAGTCTGAGACATATGGCATACACTGGCATTGCTCTTAAGACTTGACCAAGTCTTAACTATGATATCATCGAGCCACATGTGAGCACTTCAAGTTTGAATCTCTTTCTTTATTTTCTGTAATAGAAATTTTTTTTTTCAAGTGCTGAATCTAAAGTATTGAAGTCTTTAACGAGACATAATTGATGGTATTGGTATCAGTGACAACACTCTTAACATTTTACCTTGAAAATATGAAAAGAAGAAGAAAAAAAAAGAGAAAGTGGAAGGTTCTCAGATTCTCATGGCACTATAACATCAGAGATTTATAAAGTAGCACTATGACTTCAGAGATTTATAAAGTAGCACTATAACATCAGAGATTTATAAAGTAGCACTATGACTTCAGAGATTTATAAAGTAGCACTATGACCTCAGAGATTTATAAAGTAGCAGTATGACATCAGAGATTTACAAAGTAGCACTATGACTTCAGAGATTTACAAATTAGCACTATGACATTACAGAGTAACACTATGACCTCAGAGATTTACAAAGTAGCACTATGACCTTGCAAAGTAGCACTATGACATCAGAGATTTATAAAGTAGCACAATGACATCACAGATTTACAAAGTAGCACTATGACATGACAGAAATACAAAGTGGCACTATGACTTCAGAGATTTACAAATTAGCACTATGACATTACAGATTTACAGAGTAACACTATGACCTCAGAGATTTACAAAGTAGCACTATGACCTTGCAAAATAGCACTATGACATCAGAGATTTACAAAGTAGCACTATTACATCATAGATTTACAAAGTAGCACTATGACATCAAAGATTTACAAAGCAGCACTATGACATTGCAGATTTACAAAGTAGCACTATGACCTCAGAGATTTACAAAGTAGCACTATGACACCATAGATTTACAAAGGGTTGGCTCCCAGACAAGATGTTAAACTATGGTAGAATATCTTAGCTGTTCAGGGGGAGTTGTTCATCACAAAGATCTGTGATATAAACTTAAGATGGTGGTCCCATCTGTGTCTCCTTTAAGTTTATACAAAAAAAGGCACCATTAACCAGCACATTATTTACTGTACAATTGTATAAGCAGTGATAAAGGTTTGATTCCTACAAAGTACCTCGCATTACATCTGTTATGAAAGCTTTGTACAGCTCTAGGTCGCTGTTTTGTTTTGAAACTGAATGATCAATTCTTTCTATATCTTCCACACATATCACACAAGATTAACAGAAATGTAACAAGCTACAATAACTCTTGATTTGGTGCTGAATTCAATCTCTTGGCTTGGTTAGAGTCATTAGGGTTGTAATTGACCAGAACCGCCTTCACACACAGAGTCCAATATACAGATCAAGGAAATCCACCCACAAGCGACATATTGTCAGCATTCAAAGGAGCTAAATATAGTGACACAAAAACTGCTAGATGTATTTTGCTCGACGTACAGAGATAGCACTCCCTGGTAGGCTTGTTTTTCACGTCAAGTGTCATGCGAACTGACGTTTATTTGATTTCCCCTCTCATAGAATGTTTGGAGCAGCAATCGACGGAAGCTGGAAGCGTCGGTCAGTGGGATGGAGAAGTCCTTGAAGGAGCAGCCATTCCAGTCTATCAGAACCACGTCGACGTTTGACCAGTTGCCGGCAATGAGGAAGGTACATTATATATGGTAACATAAAATAAATATGGATCCTTCCTGACAGAAGGAAAGAAAACATTTTGGACCTGCTATTAATGTCTCCCAACTTCTCTCCCTTTTAAGTTGTTGTTGTTTGTGTGTACAAACTTTGGCTGTGATTAAATTAATTTGGATTACATGACAAGAAAATGCTAAATTTTTGGTGTGTAAAATCTGCTATCGTCTGTGCATTGTGGGAAACACTTGTCAAGGCTCTTACAGGCCAGCTACTTTCAGGTACACCAAATACCTTGATTTCAGAGGGTATTAAATAAGAATTAAATCGGACTTAATATTTGTAATTTTTTGTTGGGTAGCATCTTTTCATCTTCTAACCATTCATGTCATGAAATAGTCACAGGTAGTTTGATGAGAGCCTTCAATTTAAATAACTGATCTCCGTGGTTACGACTGTTGGAATATTCCTGATTTGTGAACTACTTTGTTAATCCAGTGTCCCACAAATTTACTCGTATTGAGGATTGATATTTTGGTGACCCTCAGAATGCCATATTTTGATCAATTCCTGGTGCGATTTTTGGTGGAATAATAAGTCATTTTTTTAAAGTATATAAGTATATTCAGGTTCCCTCCCCCCAGGTTCCCTCCCCCCCCTCCTTCACTGGATATTTTCATTGCAATATGCAGATCTAAATTTATTTTTTTATTTTTCTGCAATTCTCAGTGCTCGATTCAAGTTGGAAATCCAACAGCGTTGGTACAGACAGCTCCACTCTACACCTTGAATGCAGTAGAAGGTGTACGTACTGTATACACATGGGCTCCGCTACAACAGAACTTTATGGTGAGTGCGAGAAATTGGACTCGGCTTTTTGCGACCATTTTGACCAATTAACCTATAGATCGCTTTTCAAAATCATTGATCAACTTACAAAACCCCTTCTAAATCATCTGCACCAAGCGTAAGTTAATGGATGTACTTGCTCCCTTACTGTACAACAGAACTTTCTGGTGAGTACCAGAAATTTGACACTGTTTAAAGACGCCTATTAACACCCATTTTATCAGACCTATCAAATTCTTCTGAAAATAAGAAACCTTGCAATTTACCAACCTAACACATAACACCCCCAGATATTTGTACTAAATGTTAGTTAACAAGTGTACTTGCTTCCTTTCATATATGGCTATATGGAAAGTATAACCATTTTGGATCAACGTAAAACAGCTCGTGTCCATTGTAGTGCACAATTTTACCACGACGTGTCGAATTCTTCTGCAGATAAGGAAGTCTTGCAATTATACCAACCTAGTTAAAAACCCTTCTAGATATTTGCACCAAAGTGAAGGTTTGTTAGCAGGTACCATACCCTATGGAGGAGTCCATGCCATTCTGTTGCCCAGACAATTATCTCAATTTTTCCAAAATGGCCTGAGACCAAATCCATGAGGGAAAAGAACTATGCTAGACTATGAATATGGGCTTGCTACAAGTCTTTTTAGTCCAATGCTTTATGTCTGTGTTAAGGTAAATTACTCAATGATGTGTTTATATGTACAGGTTATTAGGGACACCTATGAACAACATTGTCCTAATCACTCTAACAGGTAGTAGGAACCATGAAAATAGCCGCAACTCCCGTCAAAATCCATCACAGATTGATCCATTTAACTCTTTTCTCAATTCTAGGTTTTCATTTTATGAATTAACATTAGCTAATTATGCACATTGATGATGTACAGGGAGTGACTGCCTAATTTTTTTGTTATGTTATCCCTTTGTTTCCACAACCGTCGTTTCAAGGACACTGAACACAGGTTTGTGGCCTAAGGCGATTCTTTGAAATATGTTATTGTCTTCTCTGAAAGGAGGCACATAGCATCATTCAAATGATATATGTGGGCTTGTATAGTTAGGGTTAACTTATGAAGGACTCAGTTAAGAATTTTGATCATGAGCGCAACACTCCACATCATAGTTTGCACATATTTAGTGAGTTTCCACAGATTTATCAAAACTTTAAGTGTGTATACCTTGGAGACGAAGAAAGCTATTCGAAAAATTTCAACAGATTTTGAATCAGAATATCACACATAAACAAATGTACTGAATATGGGACAAATTTACAAGGTGTCTGTAGTACTTCATCTGTAAGAGTTGGACACAGGATTATTTCCTGATGACAAGTTACATTTTTTTGGATTGAAGGATTTTGTCCAGGAAAGATTTATAAGTTTATCTTCAAGGACAGTGTACCTATATTTACTCACCAAGATTATGACAGGGAGACCTTTGTCAAAGAATCGTGTGGAATGTTCTGGTTTCCTCCACTTTGCCCCCCCCCCCCCACCCTCCAGAGTACCCCTTTGCTCTGCATTTTTTTGAGTCGAGATGTGTTGGTCTTGCTCACTCTGACCAAGTTTGTTTACCATTCACACAAAAACTGGATACCACTCATTCTTTGGGGGTAATTTATTCACTCGAATTGAACAAATTTCATCCAATACAGAATCTTTTGTGCAGCATGAAAATTAATGTCGCATAAAAAATAAAAAATAAATCATTTTCAAGCTACTGCATGCCTGAATGTACATCATTCCTGTTCAAAACATTGTTCGTTTCCTCACAGGGTACCACTCTAATAATTATTCTTTACAGACTTAGGAACCTGACTTTTAGATGACATTTTTAAGATAATAATGTGGAATATTTTTTGGGGCCTTTACCTATATGCATCATATTGTCTGCCACCAGAGTACCACCCATTTAGACAACTGTTTCTAAAGGGAGGAAATAATTTAAGGTAGAGCTTCAAAGGTAGCTGTTAGAATTTTTCTGTTGATATTTTAGTTTAACAATGAAGCATCCCTTTAAATGCAACCATTGTTACAGTAGGGTGACAGTTGGAACATTGAAGAGAATTGTTTAGCCATCATTGTGGATTTTTTTTCCCTATTTTTTTTTCAATTTCGCAACCAGTATATCCATTTAAGCAACCGAGTCTCTGAGTTAGGGACTAATTGATCTGTAGACTTTTTTTTTGGTTTTGTTTTTGTTTGTTTTAATCCCAGCAATATGGACTATTTTTAGTTTGCTATCAAAGTGTCAAATTTGTCTGTTACCTCAGAGCACCCCTGCAAGGGACAGCTGTGTCACTTGAAACACACCATACATGTACCTGCTGTCACCTGTTTAGATTAGTCTTTGCTTTTGTAACTAATCAAGCAAGTTTTTTCTTCTCTCAAAGTGTTCCCATCTGTTTGATGTCAGGTTGTAGTGTGACATTTTTCGAATTGTATATTTTAGGTTTTTGTATCTTTTATATATGTGAATGCCCACAGGCACTATGTAATTACTTGGCACCATCTAGCATAGTACCTGTTCGCATCATCGTTAATAACACGAAACATGCTAGATCGTGACATCCCACGTTTCCGACTCGGCATAAATTATCACGCAGGTATTTGTGTTGTCTTCACACCTTGGAAAGTAATGCTTGCTGCCATTCCTAGTCTTGAAGGAGCTCGCTGCATCTGGGCCGTCAAGTTTCTGTCAGTCATTCAAAGGAGCCGAACACAGATCGAGCCGTCGGTTTTGTTGCGTCGATGTCATAACAGTTTGAAGGAGAGATATAAAGCAATCGTTCGCCTTCCATATTAAATGTATTGTTAGAGTTGGTTATTGAAGATTAACGCTCTAAAACACAGAGCTCTCTACTCACAAAGAAACAACTTTGGTTTGGGGGAGACAGTGTCACCTAAAGTACATGAATTTGCATTTTTTTTCCACTGTTAAACTGATTACTTGTTTTAGTTTCATTGGTAGAACTTGTGACTGCAAGCATCCTTCCTGAAATATTAGATTCTATAATCCCCTTTCCCTTGCTTAGACTCCCCCTCTCTTATTGCTTACTGTACTGACAGAAAAACCAGTGTCATAGGGCCAGAGCAAATATTTTTTTTTTTTTTCATTACGTATTGGTGTTGCCATTAGAAACATCTGTTTTTAGTTTGCCCTTTTCAAGCTGTCATTGTGACCCTTGCCAACAAGTTCCTTCATGTCAAAGAAGAACAGTTTTTGACTGATTTATAGCTTCCAATTTTCCTGTCAACAAAATTTGATTTGTGATATTTTTTTTCATAAATGAAAGTGAAAGCTTTACTGATATTACTGTGGTTTCTTTTTTCTTCTACTGTTATATTGGCTACAAGTTCTTCCTGTGAGATTTTCTATCCTTTGAATTTGATGAATTTTCTGTTATGCGAGATTAATATCAGTAAAATCAGTTTAAGGTTGACTGATGTATGGCCCATTAAATAGCGGCAGCCATAAAAAATATGATCTCAGCTCAGTAATCCAAGGCTTATTTAGAAGGTGCTCTTCGGTCAGTCCAGTCGCAGAGCCCTGCCTGAAGTTGTACAAATGCTGAGAGTGACGTTCCTTTCTCCTCTTGAGAACTTGTCGCTATTTCATTTCTGATGTATTTGTGACATCGGTAATGTCAGTTAAAGTGGACTGCGACAGATCTCTTCAAATCACTCTCAGAGAGTACTTTAAAATTTGCTATTCAAAAGTGACTCTTAAATCTATCAAAAAATAATGTCTCGTATTATGGCCGACGTCGGGACGTGTTATGACAGACGTTACAAAAGGAGAGAGGGGAAGGCAAACCCACAGCGGTTGCTACTGTACATCACAGTGTGTAAAGATAGAAAGATGTTACAGGCAGTATATTACGAAGCAAAAAGAAGCGTAAACAATTCCAAGCAGTTATAGTATTAAAATTCCATGAAGATTCTTTCCTGTTATGCAAATCAATTTTGCTATTTCCCATTTGGGAAAAAAAAAAGCACATGCATTTTTTTCTTGCTAGTAGACATTTTAGTTATATACAAGGTTTATGTCAAAGTTGTCAACATGTAATGGATATTAATTAGAAATGTTTTGCAGACTAGAAACAATTTCATATTTTCTTACTTATGTTTGTTTTTTTTTTGCCAGTAGACATTTTTAGTAATATACATCAACATAAAATTTGAGATGGTTTTAAATGAAAAAGACTGATGTGTGGAAAGTGGAAACTTCATTTAAGTGGCTGAATATTGGAAATTTGAAAATTTGTAAGATGTCAAGATGTGTAGGACAATGTGTAGAAGAAAGAGAGAAAGGGGGAATGTTACTTTTGGAAATTTGAGTGGCCATTTTAGCATATATCTAGCATGTTTTTGTGTCACTATATTTCGCTTCCTTCAATGGCTCAAGATTGTCGCGTGTGGAAGGATTGCCTTGATTAGAATCCCATGAATTTGTACAGCGTCTGGTATTTAAATTATGTGTAGGTTTATGTCAAAGTTTCCAACATGTAATCGATATTAATAAGAAATATTTTGCAGACTAGAAAACAATTTCATATTTTCTTAATAATGTGTATATATATCCGTTCACAAAAGGATAGTAAGATGTACAGTATTTGTAAGTTCCTTTTTAGGTGATATTGATAGGCATTGGTACATATTTTTTTTGTAATCAATTCAAGTACAAACAGGTCGGTAAAACTTGCCTGTGGGTGGGGGGGGGTTGACTTGATTGGGGGTGGGGGACTAACGACCGTAGGATTACCACAATTTTTTATATTTGTGCATTCTGCATGGTCTCTCAATGGACCGATGACATTTTGGTTGTTACCCATGGAAACTGCACATTTATTTAACAGCTGTGTAATGCTGTATATTAAGCCAACCAATCAAAGTTTATTTCTGTGAATTCCTTTCCAAAAGGAGACAAAACCCCGTTGGGAGCCTCTAAATTGGAAAGAAAGTATCTGACGTTAAGCTTTACTAGGTGTCCAAGCAAAGTAAAGCAGTATCATAATAATCAGACGTTGTTTTCTTGAACATTTTCGTAGACACGTAAATTGCATCTGGCAATTCTCAGAATGTTTTAAAATGCCATGAAATGTACTCGGAGTGTATCGCTTAACAATTACGTATACAGAGCTGGGGGAAAACAAAAACAATATTCCCAGACAGATTTGAAACGTGTCTCGTTTGCCCGTTAAGGTTGCAAGTAGATGCATCCTTCGATCGAAGCGCTTCCCACAGAGTATTGTTTTAAGTGGCGGTTCGCTATTAATTTCTAAGTGCGACAAATCTTCCAATCTCGTTAGTTCCCGGTGAGTGCACATAATTACATAAAACTGATATTTTCGATGAATTTCTGAGAAATTTGGCCAAATACCAACCAAAACTTATTTTGGTGTCTGTGTGTATTAGATTTTTTTATTTTGGGTTAAGTTTTTTTCATTTTTGCATATATGTTTTTATTTTCCCTTTTGGTTCATGGAAAGGTTACAAACTATTTGGTCAACTTTGTTTTAAACTTAGCAACCAGCTACAGTTAATGCAGTTTTTGTAGAAAAAATGAAACATATTTTTCTAAAGGAAAATATAACCTAGATTTAATAATCTTTTTTTTATTGGCATATGTTTTAATTCCCCCCCCCCTCCCCCTTGGTTCATGGAAAGGTTACAATCAGGTCTTCTAACATATATTTTCCTGTGAATTGGTTTGGATTTCTGGATCGCATAATAAATAATTTTTTCAAGTAAACTGCTAACTATTTGGTAAACTTTGTTGCAAACTAAGCAATCAAACACTACAGTAAATGCAGTTTTTGTAGAAAAAATGAAAAAAAAATTCTGAAGGAAACTAGAACCTATTGAATATCTTGTTTTTTGTTTGTTTCTCGGGTCATATATTTTTATTTTCCCCCTGTGGCTCATGAAAAGGTTACAAACAGGTCTTCTATTATATATTTTCCTCTGAATTGGTGTTGATTTATGGATGGACTAATAAAAAAAAAATTGCACGTCATCTGCTAACTATTTGGCAACTGAGCAACCAAACACTACAGTTAATGCAGTTTTGTAGAAAAAATGAAACATTTTTTGCTGAAGGAAAATTGAACCTGTTGAATATCTCTATTTTTGGGGGTTTTTTTTGCATATGTTTTTATTTTCCCGTTTGGTTCATGGAAAGGTTACAAACAGGTCTTCTAATGTATATTTTCCTGTGAAGTGGTTGGATTTCTGGATCTATTGATAAATAATATATTTAAATTAATCTGCTGACTATTTGGTAAACCTTGCAACGAAACACTAAAGTAAATGCAGTTTTACAGAAAAATTTAAACTGATATTTTTCTGAAGGAAAATAACACATTTTAAATATTATGCTATTATTATAATTATTATCATTAAATATTAATCATTAATATCCTGACTTTTCAACTTTGGTCTACAATTTTACCAATCCTATTGAATATAATTCAAAATTAGATTGCAGTTGATCAAGACCGAGACACTTTTCCAAAATGTTTTGTATGAGTCGGAAACTTATTTGATTTGACTCTCAATTTATTTTGTCGCTCTGGTTCTTTCTCCTATCAGTATTAATTTAAACACTTATGCAAGACAGCAAATTAAAACGCTTCAAAATTCTCAAATTTGACTTTGTTATTGAAATTTAAAGTGGAATTACTTTAAGCTAATGAACCATCAGTACATATTGCAGTTGAGAATCATAAGCATTAGAAAATGCACCATTCCCAAATTCAAATTCACAACCTGCTTCTGAGCTTCATCGACCATCTTTGGACCAAATTTTCGTAGCAAACAGTTTAGGACTAGATAATCTTGAAAGAATAAATGCCTTTTGTTTTTTTAACATTCTTCTTGGTCACTGGTTTGAATCATGTCCAAATTAAGATTATCTCTTTCATTTTTTTGTTGTTGACATTTTTGAAATGATCTATTTCAAGTGAAGATGATGTAACCTACAATGGATTGGATTGTCTACGAGTTTCTTAACAAAGTTTTTCTTCCTTTACGTCATCTATTTTAGGTAGAGGACGAAACCGTCTTACATAATATCCCGTACATGGGAGATGAAGTCCTGGAGCAAGACGGCCAATTTATCGAGGAGCTCATCAAAAACTATGACGGGAAGGTACATGGTGAAAAAGGTGCGTCTTCAAAAAAAATACGCAAAGAAATTTCTCTTTTTTTTGCCCATTATATTTCAACTTTTGATTTAGTACATTTGATCCATGAGTAGCCTTGTCGTTTATTCATAATGATGTCATAGTCAATTTGGCTTTTTTATGATGGGAAGGTACATGGTGAAAAAGGTGCGTCTTCAAAGAAAATACACAAAGACATGTCTTTTTTTTGCCCATTATTTTTTTGGCTTTTGATTTAATACATTTGATCCATGAGTAGCCTTGTCGTTTATTCATAATGATGTCATAGTCACTTTGGCTCAACTTACCTCCCATGATGGATTATGTCATTTTACGTCATTGGTAGAGAGTTTGATACATTCAGACACAGAAGGTAAACGAATTATGACGGTAACTTAGCGTCGAGGAGACTGGTTCTTAAAGAAGAGATTCAGGCCTTGTCCGTTGAGGCATGCGATTGGAATCACACACGTAAAAATGACTGTAAGAAGTGGAATTTTTACACAGAAAAAGCAACCGAAATTAAAACAGCAAATGAAGAATTTAATAAAATATTCTTTATTAAGATATCATCTCACCCCCATGCTTTAAATTGGTTTAAAATGTGTTATATACATACCCTCGAAATGGCCTGTAATTAAAAGCAATTATTTGCATAAAATGTCAAAACATGGTATTAACTGCACCACTGCTCTGAAGTGGCCCAGGTTTACAGACTGGACAAATGATTACACGGTCAGCCTCAGTTACTGGTATGGTATGCATACCAGCATACCATATCATTGTACTCTTCACCATAAGGGCGATGGACATCACCCACCAAATGTAAACAGCACACCTAACTATCTTAAAGAGTGTGACTTATTTGCACACCCACAGCACCCACTAGATTTCTTTTGAGGAGTGAGATCTTCTAGCAAAGCCTGGTATTCTATAAATGACAAAGGCCTGAGAAATACTAATTTTAATCATGTGGTCATCAGAGTGTCTCTCGGGAGTCGTTTGTATACCAGAGGTTGGTACAGGTGGGCATGTAGGATTGAAATTATTATATACCAAATCTAATCCATTTTAACAATGCAATACAAACAGGTGTGCATATGGTGGTGTATGGTGGTTGATCCTGGCCCTGAGAGGTAGCTTCCCCCCCCCAACCCAACGCCAGGCCTTGTGGAATACAGAAAATATTGAAAACATTGGCGATATGAACATAACGACACAAGAAAGCTTGTTCTGTGAAGGTACATGTACCCGTAGTATAGCAGGGTTTTCCCTGGTATTAATTTTGTGAGGTGACGGTCTCGTTGGGTTTTATGCGACCGCCTCGCAAAATTATTACCAACATCGTCCCCTCACTGTTTTCGTAGCAGGAATAAGAAAATGCAATTATTACAATCCAACTATTTTTAACCCATGCCATCGTCTGACAGTGTAAAATTGTCTGTGAACAGTAAATTATAGCAACAAATCAAAGTTCTTCTACCCATTTAACATAGCATTTTTATGTTAAATCCTAGGTGAAGTAAAAGTAAAAGATAATATGCTCTTAAAAATTGTTAATTTATTTTGAAATAAAAAGTCAAGGGTATTTCCAAATTTTTTCCAACTTGCCAGAAATAGCCTATTCACTTTTCCTTCTTTTTTCTGTCCCCAATAATTTAAATTAATTATGCTTTTATCGGTCCACTCATAGACATACCATAACGTACAGACGGCTTGAATCGTGCGGTGCGGTTTTACGAGCTAACGGATTGTCGATCGCATCTTTGATTATAATAAGTTAATCCCATGGGGAGCGGGTATTTAAACCATTTCAGCTTGAAATCTTCATTGTCGTTAAACGACGACAGCTCGCACGATTGCTCTCTGTCCATTCTAATCATTTTATGCATCGTCTTCTCTCTCTCGCAGACAGCGCATTCATCGATGACGACATCTTCGTGGCGTTAGTCAAAGGTGTCGACGCCGCCGACAGGGAACATCAAAGAAGCCTCGGCAACATCGGTGAGAAACTCAGATATTCTTCGCCTCCTCACTTAACCTGTCTCCTCACAACCTCTGCACTCTTGTTGTACCGTGCCAAGAGTGAAACGATGACCTTTTTCAGTACCGTTCACCCGCAACAATAGGCCGTTGTGTTTTTTTCCGTCACTGGGTGCGGGTTTTCCTTCTGCGGTGCATTTGTTATCTTTTCGAATCTACCAGCCTAAATACCATCTTGACATCTAGGCATTCACTGTTTTGCTCTTGGTTTTTGTCAGATGTACTGACAGGTGTGATAAATATCCTTTGCAATTTTGGAATTATTTGTGGGGTTCGGGGAGGGGGGGATTGGGTGGTGTGGGGTTTACAGTAGTTCCCGGTTTGGCCTATTCGGGTTACCGGTAGCGGTTGCAGGAATTGTTTCCAGTTATACCCTTTCTGTTCCCCTCAACTATGCATGTGTCTTTTGCTGATATATTAGTGTCACCTCCTTTGCTTAGCTGATGTATTAGGAACATTGATGGAAATTTTGGAGAGAACTTCTTTAAAAGGTATTAAAATTCATATAAGGTGTCGAAGAGTTGCCTCCCAGACAGGGAAAAATACAAAACAGCACTGCATGAGTTGTGACAGTAGCCACACGACAGATGTTTAATGTTAGCCAGAGAGATCGTCTTCTGTTTATATGTAGGAGATGCTAACCCAAGCTTCTCCTTTGACTCGTTTTGGTGGAGAAATGTTGATCGCTGATTGCTAGCTTTCCTAAAATGCTTCAAGCATTATTTGGTGACATGTTGTTTAGCAGCATTTGTTTTGTTTGTAGAAAAAGCACTTTGGGGTCTACAGTAACATATTTATAAAATACACATGACCCCAACCTGATATCAAAATTGTAAGATTAATCTCTCGAGAAATATTTTCAAAGGAGTATACAGCAGAAGGTCGTGAAGAGTCCACAAAGTGTGAGACTTTGCTTTCGCAATAAAGTAAAAGTTGAGCTATTTTTCAATACATGCAGTCATGAAAAGCGCTAAAAATAGAAAGGAATCCAGCGTTCATCCAAAAAACACTACGGGGAAAAAAAAAGGAAGAAAGATAATTTGAAAAATTACTTTCTTTTTCGAAACTGACGAAAGCAAAAGACTTTCCTTTTAAAGGATCATGGTTTTAATGATTAATTGGTTTTGCCTGTTTCTAATTAAGGGATAGAAGATTTTCTTCAAATTTGACTTTGAAAAAACAAAAAAAGGAAAGAAAAAGAGAAAAGAATATAGAAGCAGTAAAAGAGAAAAAACAGGAGGAGAGGAGGAGAAGAGAGAGAGACGTCTGGAGTCTGTCATCGCTCTGTAGATGAGAGACGATAAATTTGCTGACGACGCCCTCCTCATTCACCGCGTGAAACAAACATTGATTCAGATTGTGGACAGAAATCGGATGACAGCCTGTCTCGATCTGTTCTGTGTCATCGTTTCCAGCTACTGCTTTCGTCAGAGGGCTTTGGATGTTTTTCACATCATTTACACTGTAGGGGGAAAAAAAAGAAGGTGTTATTGTTAAATTGGAGAAAAAAAAGAAAGTGTAGAATATTTTACAAGTGAGTTGGGGAGTTCAGAATGTATAGAACCGTAGATAGCATCATTATAATGGAACTTTTTAATTTATGGAGAAATTTTATTAGGGCGGTTTGGAGTATCGGGAAGTGTTTAGAGTATGGACATTAAAATCTGTGCACAGTGGTTAGATTGTACAGTCAATGGTGCCTTATTTGGGGAATGTATGTTACATACGTGTTACCTCATGAGGTCTTCATGTGCTACGTATAATGTAGGTACCTCACGATGTATTTCTCCAGCGCATGCATGTGCAGGATGAATCTCACGATGAACCTCATCATCAGGCCTTGATGTACTATATTGTGTTTATTAAGTATCGCATGAGGTCTTCATGTGCTACGTATAATGTAAGTACCTCACAAAGTATTTCTCAGGATAAATCTCAGGATAAACCTCATGAGGTCTTGATGTACTATATTGTGTGCTTTAAGTACCTCATGAGTTCTTGGCTGTGCATGTACCATGCAAGTACCTCGTGGTATCTCTCAGTGTGATATGTTTGATGATTAACTTCATGAGGTCTTGACTGTGCATATTACATTGAAGTACCTCATGGTGTGTTTATTTATGTATATATCTGAAGTGTGACCTCATGAGATATTTGTTCAACGTATCCTTTGATGCTTGAGATGTGACATCATGAAGTCTTGGCGTTGCATAGTACCACATTTTTAGCTCATACCAGCATGCTGGTGTGAGCTATTGTTACAGTGCGGCGTCTATCACTCTATCACTCTATCCGTCAACAATTGGTAAAACCGCTCCCACTCGCAC
>JAIPMN010041252.1:0-15290 GCA_020650975.1 Apostichopus californicus
TTTTTTTTCGGGGGTGGGGTATTTATATTATAAAACATTTGTCAAAAATTTCTCGTCTTATTTACGGTATTATAGGTTGTAATTTTGTATTGTTGTAAGTCTTCGAAAGTAACATACTAAATGCTGTCTCACACAGATACGGTCAATGAAACAGAAACAAATACAGAAAGTTATCTTGGAAATAACGAAACTCATTTATATTGGTTATTTACATATTTGTATATCTAGATGGAATGACAAAACAGAGCAGTTAAGGTGAAATATCTTACTTTGAGTGTCATCTGTAGTTGAAGGTAAACTTCTCCGATGAATACTCTATTAAAGAGAAGAAGAGTCATCAAAAATATATGTCAATATGTTCTGTTTATTGATCTGCTTGTAAAAAAATGTTAAATCTCATTTATCAAATAATCATGTACAGGCAAATTAAGAATGTTGGAAAAAAACAATTTCAAAATGATTAATAATCTAAATGGTTGTTCACAAACATTCTTGTCTATGTCAGGATGTTTGATAACTTCATCTATTACAGCTATACAATTATTTCATTTTAATTTTAAAATGTTTACCCAACTTGATGAAATGAGTATAAAAAACAATCACAATTGACTGGAAATATATCGCATATAAAAAAAAAATGGGGGGAAGTGGAGGTGGGTTGTTTGACTAAACATTGGCTAGAGTTTAAACTCAATCTATTAGTGTAGTATTCTTGTTTTCTTAATTGCACCAGAAATATTTGCAAATATATTAGCTATACATTCAAGAAACACAGATGAAAATAGAATATATTTTTCGCAAAACTATGTAAGCGATGAAAACTTAATGGAGATTGAAAAATTTCGGAATTTTACTTTCTTACATTAATGAAAACGAGAGCAAAATATGACATTAATTTTTATATTAACAGTCATCCCAGCATATCATTAAGTTCGAGATTTTTCTATATTTTGTGATAGAATTAGTAACTTCAGATAATGAAGAAAACATGACAAATAATCGTTGAATATTGAATTCACTACATAGCAATGTGGACAACGTCCCAACATTTATATACCGGTATATTTTACAATGGAAGTTTACGTTATCAAAATTGTATCGTTTCATTTGTTTGCTTGAAATCAAATAAAGTAATGCTTTTTGTATTGATAAAGATCCTCAAATTGACATAAAAAAGCAAAACCTCTGACACCATTTACACAGAGATCGTCCACGGTATAGCGTTGTCAGGGGTGATAAATTAATGACGATTGCAATTAAGAAAGCCTAATTGTGAAAGAAGTAATGTTTTTGAATACTATGGAAGTGACTTTGAGTTAAATGATAAGTTGAGCCCATCGTTTATAAAATATTTGCCAGTGTTTTCTAGCTTGATGAAACATGTCAAATATTTCAATGATTAAAGTTTACGACGTGAGTTACTGTGTAAAACAACCACAGCAAACACTCTATGTCTTTTGGAAATGGGAATTGAGTATATGAAAGGGAATACACTAAAGCGTTAAAAAATAACTCATGTGCAATTACCTTGCAATATCCGATACTGGTTTATCTGTGTTACAACCCGAATTAACCTTACATTACATAAACAGTAAAACGAATTAATGGTGCTATTGTTGTAAACGTCAGCATGCGAAATCTCCGAGAACTATCTTTATAGTATAGTTCCCATGTAGATACTTGTCAAATTCCTAGAGTATCAAAATACTGTACTTGAGGGTCTTATTGTCAAGTTAAAAACAACTTGCTTGATAGTTTGGGACATAAACTCTATAATTGTGCATTTACCTTCAAAATCGTGGGAGAGCGGTAGTCGGAACTTCTAAGTACTTTTTAAGACAACGAGGACGAATTTGAACGAGATAAACATAGATACAGAGATATTATTAGGTTAAACTAACAATAGTTTCAAAGTTCTGACAATTGTGCGACTGAATACGGTATAGACTAAAGTATATTATTGCAAGTGATGTGTAGCCATTGAAGTTTCCTCGTGCAAGTATTGCATGGGAGCTAATTGTTAAGTTCAATTCAGCGAGGCAAAAATGCATTGGTGTTTATCTTTGCTTTCAAAGATTTACCAATGCTTACTAAGACAAAAATCAAATAAAACTAATTTGAAAATAAATTAGTTAATGATTGCAGCAAGTTTTGAAAACATTTGTTCTTTCTTCATTAAAATTAAGTAATCTAAACACGAAAATAAACTCAGTTTCGTTAAACGACGTTGATGGACAAACAAGGACAAAGAGGACGAATTTGAATTATAAACTTTGCCATAAAGGGGGTATTTGTTATGTCTAAATTATCACCATAGATATTTCCGAAGTAACTATATGAAAGTCTATGAATGTGCAATAGCACACAACGTTATTATTTTACAGTTCCGCCTGTAATATTGAAACAGCTTTGTTGATACTTTGAGTATGATATGGATATATTGACCATAAATTTTCTATGTTTTTAACGCTCAACAATAATTTAAAAACATATATGACAAAGAGAAAAAGAAATGGAATGATCAAGAATTGTTACCTATTTTCTCAATTATACAATAGATTGTTAAAATATTTAACTTTGACTAGTGTTCACGCGTAACGGCAAAGGCGCCACTTGGACAAGAAGTGGAGTGATTTTATGTAACAGAAAGCGGACTGCAATTATTATTATTATTATTATTATTATATATTTTTCGCTACAATTAAAGACTTTCAAGCTAAAGGTAGAATACTTAATTAATCAAATTTAAAGTTTTTTTTTAATATTTTTTATTCGAGTACGATTAACCTATACTGTAGTTTGTCAATACTTAGCGTACTAATGTAGTGAAATCGATTTGTCAAGAGGCAGTTATCCGTATCTAGTAAGGAAATATAGAGACTTGATAATGGTTAATGAAATTTAGTGAGATTTACGTTGTCACTTGAAAGTTTCTAAAATAGTTAGGGTATAACTATTCAAATGTCTTAAAATAACTTTCACAAATGTTTGTTTTACTCTGAAAATATTAATCAAAATCATGGGAGAGCGGAAGTTGGAACTTTTAAGTACTTTTTAAGACAACGAGAAGGACGAATTTGAACGAGATAAGCATAGATACATATATGTTACGGTATTAGTTTAAACTAACAATAATTTTAAAGTTCTGGCAATTGTACAAGTTAATACGGTATAGACGTAAGTATATTATTGCAAGAGATTTGTAGCCAATTGAAGTTAACCCGTGCAAGTATTGCATGGAAGCTAATTGTTAAGTTTAATTCAGCGAGGCAAAACATGCATTGGTGTTCATGTTTGCTTTCAAAGATTTACCAATGCTTACTAAGAAATAAATAAAATTAATTAATTTGGAAATATATAAGTAAATTATAGTTGCAAGTTTTGAAAACATCTGTTCATTCTACTTTCAAATTAAGTAGTCTAAATCCGAAATAAACCAAGTCTCGTTAAATGACGTTGATGGACAAACAAGGACAAAGAGGACGAATTTTAATTACAAACTTTATCAGAAAGGGTTATTTGTTATGTGTAACTTTTCAGCATAGATATTTCCGAAGTAACTATATGAAAGTCTATGTTTGTGCAATAGCACACAACGTTATTATCTTACAGTTCCGCTTGTAATATTGAAACAACTTTGTTGATACTTTGAGTATGATATGAATATATTGACCATAAATTTCCTATGTTTTTAACGCTCAACAATAAGTTAAAAACATATATGACAAAGAGAAAAAGAAATGGAATGATCAAGTTTTTTACCTATTTTCTCAATTATAAAATAGATTGTTAAAATATTTAACTTTGACTAGTGTTCACGTGTAACGGCAAAGGCGCCACTTGGACAAGAAGTGGAGTGACTTTATGTAACAGAAAGCGGACTGCAATTATTATTATTATTATTATTATTATTATATATGTTTCGCTACAATTAAAGACTTTCAAGCTAAAGGTAGAATACTTAATTAATCAAATTGAAAGTTTTTTTTATATTTTTTATTCGAGTACGATTAACCTATACTGTAGTTTGTCAATACTTAGCGTACTAATGTAGTTAAATCGATTTGTTAACAGACGGTTATCCGTATCTAGTTAGAAAATATAGACTTGATAATGGTTAATGAAATTTAGTGAAATATACGTTGTAACTTCAAAGTTTCTAAAACAGTTAGGGTATAAGTTCAAATATCTTAAAATAACTTTCACAAATGTTTGTTCTATTCTGAAAATATTAACAGTTATGTTCTAAGCCATTAAATAAAACATACGATTCTAGTTTTAAGCGTTAGTGTTATATTACACAAATCAGCGACGAATGGTTAAATAGATACGTTTATAGATACATATGCGATAATGTGCGATGTTAATTGACAATATGAGAGAACGTTTCTCAAGGCAATGTAAAATTTCAAATGTAACTAAACAGAAAATAGCATTTGTTATGCATTTTTTGTTTATCATAAGTTGGATTGTAAATTTTACAACAAAAACACACCCTTCTGTAGGCTGCTGAAGATAAATTATTATTTCGGAAAGAAGGAATTTATTGAAGAAGAATTGTTACTCGCAAAAATCAATTTACTTTTATATCAGTCGCAATATTCCAACTGCATAAGCTACTAAAAACAAGAATGTTGTATTAGAAAGTGTAAAACAGGTTATCAAGTAATAAAACTTTTCTTAATTTTTCTGGGAAATTATATAATCCAGCAAGCAAGAAAGAAACATGTAAAAACATGTTTACCCATGTTTAAATTATATCATCTAACAAGCAACAAAGAAACGTAAACGCAACGATTTGTGAGAAAGAAGAACAGAAACTGTAAATGTTTAACTCACCGTTTCTTCCGAGGACGTAAAGGCGATGGTTGTTGTGCACAAGAATGCAAATACTGCTCGAACAGCCACGGAAAGCTCCATATTTATGAATGTCTTGGCTTAATATGAATGACAACTCAAATGAAATGTATCTCCAGAGGTAAGAAATATCCTCGATTTTCCTGAAAACAACGGATGACCTGAAGTGTACTTACAAAGTTGTAAAATGATGATGTTTCTTAGCCAGATCGCTTTGTACTTATACGTCGTCACACAGTCTTTCAGTTGTAAAAAGATAAGGATTCCAAGGCACCCATCCCATATGATGACCTTCAGTCGGTCAAGAAAGACTGCTACATGTTACGTCACGTTGCGGAAATATTTACGCATTTGCCATCTACAGTTTAGTAGATGTTTTTATTTAATGTAAGGAAGCAGGTTAAGTATAACAAGAATATTCTCATTTGTTTGAATAAGACACTTAACTGTACAACTTTATGTGTCACAAAGATCTGCCCCAACGAAATATGGTGTAGATTTTGTATTAAATTTGATCCTAGAACGGTTGAAAAATTGAAAAAGGTAAGGAAACAACAATGAAATTCAATTTTATTTAAACTTTAGTTTCCGCGGTCTATACAGCATACAACGTGCTTGTAATGTAAAATATACGATAAGCAATTGGTATACAAACTTTAATAAATGTATCAAATTATTCGATCATTTCGTGGAATCAACCCTCTCCATTTCTTTTTCCTCTCTTATTTAGTATTTGTCCTTTAGATACACACCCATACAAATTTATACAAGGAACCAGTGGTTTATCAGAAGCGGGGAAGTGCATTGCGAAGATTTTCTACTACAAAATGTAATGTAGATGATGAAATAATATCATCATTCCCCATTTACCAAAGTAAACATGTTTGCTTAGATCTTTTCCCATAACTGTTTTAAGCCAAATTCGGTGCCCCCCCCCCCACCCTCCCCAAAAAGTTGAAATCGATACAGAGGGTAGATCAAGGGTGCAACAACGTACACGTTTTTGCGGTTTCAATCCCCAGAATGAATCAGGAGGCCCAACCAACTCCTCTCCACTGGCAGACAGACTATTTCAAAAATTCAGAAAGTATTCTTTCAATAGTAAATATATGCAGTTGAAACTCCTTCAACATTTTATTAAAAAGTTGCAAACTATAGCACTTTGATGCATCTAAGCACCCTCCGTTTTTACTAAAATTCCTAAAGGTGATAAATGTCTGCTTAGACACTTCTCTGGACGACAACATATCTTATCCTCCCACTGCCAAAAAAACATGCTCGCCCGCTACATAAGAGCCTACATCGTATCATGAAACTTTAGCTCTCGGATTTTTCGGATAGTCACAACAATACGTGCCTTGTTTCTTGGTACTTTGGCTATTTAACAACTTATCAATGTCGTATCATTGACAAAAGAAGGGATAAACTTATAGATACCAACGTATTGTCATGAAATAGTAATACTGCCTCTTTAATGTTACCGACAAACTCCATCGAGACATCGTACAGGCCCTTTATATATTTATCTAGGTCAAGGAATCAGTTTTCCCACGAGAAGTTTTAACTATCTTATTGAAAATTGTTACAGGGCCTTTTCCCAAAATAGATTCCATTGTATCTGTGGAACATTCGAGAAGGTTCTTCTCACGTGGTATGGAAGTTTCCATAAGAAAGGGGTGGACTTCCAAACTCCCAACCAATCAGGGCAGATCAGTGCTTTCTAGACTAATTTTTATATCGTTAAGTTAATGTAGGATGAGCAGTTCATTGGCTGCCTTCTGATTGTGCGCAATGGGATTTCTTTAGAAGTAAGGTATATAAGGCGGCATGGTCCCGCAAGTTTATGACTCCGTCATAAGTTTGTCACTCCGTCACCACTCCGTCACAAGTTTGTTACTTCGTCAACTTCGTCGTCACCATTTCATCACTCGTTCAAATTGCGTAATTGACGGAGTCAAGTCAAATCATTGTAATTTTATTTGTGAGAGAATCGACAGAGAAGAAATTATACCGAATCACTAAATCAATCCGATCTTGTCAACTTGTTTTCTTTTCTGAGAACTCATTGTTTTCCTTGAATCCTGAAGAAGCATAAATACGGCATCAAGATAACCCCAGTACCTTTCTATCGCGAGTCCCGATACAATATTAAAAGATTGAGGAGCCGGGCTCGGCACTATATTACAGTATGCATACTTGCATATTTACATTGTAAGATATCTTTACTTAAAGCCTAAACACTAACCATCTTTTCCAAAATAAATTGCATATGTGGCACACATAAATTTGTCTCTCTTTAATCGTGATTTTCTATTACGTTTATAACCTTGTGCAGATTATTGTTTTGGGGAAGTAAATGATAAGCGGAAAGAATTTCTAGCGTAAACAAATGAACACTTCCGAACAATAACAGTAGTAATTTAACTTAGTAGATATTAAAGTCTAGAATCCAAATCTTTATTGTATCTAGATAAACGGGTTGTGTTAAATGTCCGTTATTGAAGCACAACGAGAATGTAATAGTCTATGTAAAAACTGTTTTCTTATGACAAACATCTGCGTATATGAAAATTCCCAACAATATAAAAGCTAACTATTCTTTGTGTATACGTACCATTTCTTGACTTGAATTTGGGGGGGGGGGGGGGTTGAAGAAGTCTAAGGAAAAAGTCTTTGATACATTTTCTATTTCATTCGCAAAAGTCTAACTTGCGATCTGGCTACTAGCTTAAATATGAAAGAACATATGCAGACCTTCCTGATTTATAGAATGTAAATCTCGATCTGTCCAGTCTGGCCAGGCTATGACGAAAACTCGCCCTACACAGTTGTGGGAAATTACTATAGACAGATGTTGTATACAAGCTGGAAACCAGAATACCTCAAAACATATTACCGTTCGTTACCATATTGCTCCAGTCAGAATCCAATCCAAAGTGAACAGAAGTAGGCACACCCATCAGTGATATGACCCTGCGGAATGGGTAGAATATTACAATGGGATTCCGTAAGTTCTATTTCGGGTCCACCGCGGGATAAAGTCAATGGAACAATCATGTTTGTGGTACGCCGACATCCTTAAGGACAGTGTTCAGCCATATTAGATATTCTACCATAATACTGAAGTTCGTTGGCGCCCTCTGTTAAAATGAAGATATAATTGACAGTGACTTCTGTTAATATGAAGTCATATGTTAACACCAAATAAGATCAGCCTGTGTTAACTTCAGTACAATATAGCAGAACACGAGATCGTGTTTCATCTTCGGTTTCTTTAAATTATATACATAGTTTATTTATGGTTTTAATGCATTTTAAGAATCATACAATTTCTTTCTTCATGAGGAAGAAATCCTTATTCATGACAACACAAGCAAAATGGTGCATCGTGAAGCTGATTACCATACTAGTACAGCGGTATCGAAAATGGAAATAATATTTCATCTTAGATATTATCAAATGTGAATACAGAGAAAATGTCTACATTCTCGATCGTTTTAGTTCGAAACAATCCAGCATGTGATAACTACCATACGTAACACAGTGCGTTGCTGTTATATTCAAACTAATGACTGATACGACGTTTTTTCCATGTATCTAACTTTGAAGTAAGCAGACTTTGTATAAAATCGGTCTGTTTGAATGTTATGGTCGTAATTTTTCCGGTACGGTATGTATTACTGAGGTATAGTTAAACAACATAATTATTGACAGTTGAGATAATAAAGTAAGCGGAATATAATGGGACGTCCTTTCATGGGCTTTATGTTATACATGACAATGAATAATAGTGTGAACCGAGTGTGGAATGTTTATTGCATGAGCACACTGCTTGATGATACTGCTATTCCTCTGAGGTAACTTATGCAAGAATGCTGTATACCCGTGACAGTATTAACTAATACCCATAATTATCAACATACCCTTCAATTTGTACATCAGTCAACATATATTGAATATCGTCATTGAAAAATGTAATAATTGACACAAAATGTAGTGTTAACCAGATATGTTTCGCCGCAAAATGTTTTCTTAACTGAACGTGTACTAATTTTTGGCGCGAAACGCATTTAACGAGTTATGTAATAACATGTCGACGCAAAATGTAATAAAAAATAACGAGAAATGTAACAACGCATAATGTAATAACCTGTGTCAACCAAGACAATCGCAATATGTGCTCTGTATAGTATTTGAATATTGCTGGAATTTCTTACACCGCTACTATCATTCGCAACGAATAGCTATTACTGATGAATAGATGGAACGCGCTTAATATTATTTTGAATGAAGAATATCATAAAACGATATGTTATTTTTAAATTGATTTGAAATTTCAGATAAGTATAGACATATATTTCCTTCTATATTAATACCAGCGTAGAAAATATTGACCATATTTGTACCAATATTATACCAAATATAATGAACGTTCATTAAGCGGATATAATTTACTGGCTAACACATCGTCAATTAAAGAAGGAGCCGCTATTTGTAATTCCAAAACAGGGATGTGTGCTATATTTCTAATACTGCCGGATTTTCCCAATATTTAAGACAGATGTTCATTGAGTTCTTGATTCGTTCCCTCGTTATACAATGGGCATTTGAGAAAATATGTTATGATCAAAAAAAATATATAAAAATTGGGGGTGGGGTGGGATGCGTTATGTCTTGAATAATAAGTACCGAATTTTAAACATGTCAATAAAATAATGTTTTTGCAAAAAAAAAAAACAAGCAAATACAATTACCAAGTTTGCAGGATAAATCATTACAAAATGTGCTACAATAAACAGACTGAACTCCGTTATTTTATTATTTATATCACTAATGTAAACCATGTAACAATTGAAATTGTTCCGAAATTAATCCTCATTAGGAACCGACTTGATAAAAGACAGGCCGTTTCCGTATGATATTTAGAAACTATGAGATGTGAGGTTTACTATCTCGATTATTTGAAGTTTATTGTAGGAAATATTCTCTCAATTGAAATATCAAATATTACGTCATTGTTTTGTGAGTATAGTGTACGATGAGGGACTACACGCGGATGTACATTTCACATAATATGTAAAGTACATTATGACATTATAAAAAGACACGAGGATGATATAAATTTAAACTACCCCTTGATATACTGGAATTACCTTCTTTCAAAGTTTAGTATGACTATATTCAAACAATACTGAAGCATTTTATTAGAAGCTGAGCCTGAAAAAATCAAAGGTTCAATGTTGAAATAGTCAGTGACATAATCAGAAACGACTTTGTTGTATTTTGAAAAGGGTGGGGAGAACATTGCTCCATAGACCCAATTTCAGTCTCCCCGGTAATCGCAAAGAAGACAAAAAAAGTGTCGGATACCAACTTTCTCTGATATCGTTTTCCATGCGTGCAAACAAGCTTACGTAGGGTCAGTTTAACTTAAAATAGGTGCATACTACTTGGATCTCGTACAACAGACATGTATACTTGGTAAACTGTATTTCGAATGAATTTTGATATAGAAAACACGACAGTACCAATCATGTAAGTTCAGGCATTTTCGCCTTAATTCTGTTGAAGACGTTGCTGAGTAATGTTTCAAATTTTAACATAACATTTTATATCACTTAGTCATGTATAGAGGGGGTTCTTGTGTATCAAATATACGAAAAAATGGTGAGTTATATGTGACACATTTAGACTACAACTTATGTCAATAGTACAAGGTCTACACGCAATGTTATGCTAATAACTATTTATGAATTTCGATGTGTATGGTGTGTACGACTAGTGTCTCTGGTTCTCTTTTTACAAACTTTTACAATTTAAATAAAGACACGAAACACTTTCTTTTTCTTATTACTATGTTTATTGTCACTAAAGTAGTGTTTAAGTCTCGTAGTTATTTGCACTGATGAATGACTCACCAGTAGAGCAATGGCTATTCTATTGGTCTTTGCTCCGATTTTCAAGTTGCCATTCACTTTCAAACAAGAAATTCGTTAGTGAATGTTTCAATGATAAGGTTTAACGTTTTCTTAGGTTGTTTTCCATATAGTAAATTCAACCACGCTCCGTTTGGTCAGACTTATTTAACTTCTGAATTATAACGAAAAATGTCTCGTAAAATGCTCAGTTTCACAGTCATCTTGCTCATTAACTCAAGAGGATGGTCGAATTTTCATCTCAACGAATTGGACGTTGCAGTAATCATAATCATAGCGGGAGGAAATCATTTCTTCGTTGCCTCCATTGAACACAGCGTTGAGGTTTTCAGTCGTACGAATGTCTTCCAATTCAATGTTCTTCTTTTTTAGTTTTTAACGCATTATTACGAACGATATAATACTAAAATATGGACGTTTTTCTCTCTACTAAGGTATTTACCTCCGTAAAATATGTCTATTCTTTAGCAGTGGCGTAACCAGACTTTTAACCTGGGGTGGGGGCTGATGGAGGGGTGAAAAAAGTTCGAGTGGTTGGGACAAGTTTCGTACCTTTGCAATTTCCCCCATTCCCAAACACTTGAAAACGTGGTAACGGTGCTGTTATGAATGTTTCTTAACCAAATTTAACAGTTCACTCTTATGTTTCGTCTCCATAAATTGTTGAAGGAAGAGTCCAACTGAAAATATGAACTTGATATAATGTAGAGAAAGTCAAGCGCATATTCAGGATTTCATCTTAGGGGGTGGGGCGGATTAAATTTAATGACTTGTCAACGAGAAGGCTTTGCGCTGTCTGAGTGGGATCCAGGAGCGGAGTCCGTGATACTATACAGTATGGTGGACATTAAAGGCTTCAGTATCAGTTTGAGGTTTATAGCCTACAGCAGGTTAGTCAGAATTTCTGTAACACAATCTGTCAAATTTCGAGAATTCACCAGCCAAATCAAGTGAATAAAGGCAACAAAGAAATTCTGCCCTGGATAGGTAGCCTACAATTTTGGTAGTTTGAAGACACGTATGGGAATTTCCACATTTTTGAAACTTTGTGTGAGATCTCTTTGCGATGTTCTCCAAATTCTCCCTGCCTAATGTTCCCCCTTTTTTCTCTCTTTTCCTTCTTTTTTCTTTCATTGTAAGGGGGGCGTGGCGACTGCCCCCATTGGCCTCCTGGCTACGCGCTTGTATAAAGTCACTATACTTTTAGCTGATAACCCCGTGTGCTCTGTTCTCATACTACAGTACATAAATGTATTGCTCACAGTTTTCTACAAAAGCCTATGTTTTTCTTTATAATTGGATGATTTTTTTTCAGTAAAATTTGTTATTTGCCAAATCAAATTTAGAATTTGGATAAACTGAAAAATTCATAAATGGTACAACCTGGGATTTCGACAAATGGGTTTAGTTTTGGACTTTCAATTATTTTGTCTGAAGTTCTAATTTTGTTTAGGACTATTTATTTATGAACAGTACAGTTTAAGATAACTCGTTTTTTATGATTTACTATAATGTTGATTCAAATACATTTGTATATGACGGTCAGTTTCATCGATTGAGGCTCCATCCAGCCACTACACAACTGTTTTCCAGCGCCATAGTCCATCCTCCCTAATACATTAAATCTGTATGGGTGTATTCTTACGACGGATCAGTCTGTGCGAGTTCACACGGGCGATGTTGAAATTACGTAATATATCATGTTGCAGCTTCCAAGTAACAATATCAGAATAACTTCGTACGATCGATATAACTAACGATGGTAGTAAGTTATAAACATACACATGATATAAAACACATGATTGCATGTTATCTCGTGAGGTAGCGTGTGTCACGAAGGGAGGGGAATGATGGCCTCGTAGAGATAACAGAAAGCAAAATGATAGGATAATATTTAACATCAGACGCAATTGGCTTGTATAAATTTGAGAATTCCCGTCAATTACGGATGAACGTCAACCGCGAACTGGTTTAACTGAGCCTTAAATGCATTTTGTAACTTTCGACCAATATTTTGTTGGCCACCGAAGTCTTGGGGGGGGGGGGGTGACATTTGAATGTTGGGGAGCATTTGACTGGAGGGGGAGCTCCCGAACCCCGCCCCTGCTGGTTACTGTACTTTAGGGATATAAACACAATGAACCAATTAAAGACACATACATGATCCTGTTCCAGTTTGTTAATTCATATTCATTGTAATTGGAAAGCATAATAAGGTTAGATACTTATTACAAATAAAGGAATTTTCAAGCAATGTGTCTGAAGATTCATGAATATTTATGTTTTCCAATCTGTGACTCGCATTTGACCAATAATATTCCTCATTAAAGTTTTCTTGAGAGGTTTCAATCGTTGCAGATGATACATAATTTAATATATTTTTTCAGACACTACCAAGGGCTCGTTTCATCCAGTTGATTTGTGTTTCTCATAAAGAAAAATATCTATTAATTTTACTACTCATTTTTTCCACAATGGTTTCGAGTGAAATCACATGACAGACTATCCGTCGTCAACTCAAGAGGATGGTCGAATTTTCATTTCAACGAACTGGGGGCTGCAGTAATAACTATAATAATAATGATAGTAAGAGAAGATCATTTCTCCGTTGCCTCCATTGTAGACTCCGTTGAGGTTGTCATCAGTACAAACAGTATGGCAACTGCTGCTGTATTGGAAATAAAGACAAAATTCACCATAACAATCAGAGCTCCAATTATCCGAGTGCCACCAGCCGCTTCTGTGCTTCTCTGCACAGTTGAAGTCACCACATGCGTCATTGTCTCGGTCATGCGTGCTGAATTGTTTTCCTTTGTTACGATAGAAATAATCACCTGTAAAGTAAAACAACAAGAACCATCAGTGGTTAATACATGTTCATTAAACAAAAGCGTACGTATTCTGTTATATTGCACACTTTTGTTGGGACATAAAATAAGTTTTACATTATACTGGGAAGAGATTCAGAAATCATTTTTAATGGAATAATTACGTGATTATTATAGATACTTCATGAGCTGATTTATTCTTTATTGCTCTTTATTTTAGTCAGGTTTACTCATTAATGGAGGTGACCATTAACTTGGATTTAATTAATGATGTTTAATATGAACACTAGGCTTGTTGACAGGAAATTATTGTCTAATGATATTAAACATTATGATTAAATTAGTCAATATTGTGTTGTATTGTAAATGAGAACTAAATCCTGGGCTTTCCATTGACTAGTTTTTAGCTATTATTTTCTCATTGTAATTTCAGTCTATGTCACGGGTTCTCTTTGTCTTCAAACACGGTGTGTGGATCTTCTTGGTATAATTGTTTCACATATCTTGTAAGAAACAATATTCTGTTAGTAGTATTTGTTCACTGGAAACCTGCATTCTCTGTTAATGGTTCTGTGAAGATATGAGGTCGTATTTCTCTTCCATAATATGTCCTGTTCTAAGATTGATGCTTGCTCATTCAGCATACATTCTTTTTCATCGGCTAGTCAGACTATTTCAATATTTTGTAAAATGATACCAACGGTATCTAATTGATACGATGATACGGTAAATATATAACACTACACTGTTTCTTTAAAGTAACGGGTCCAGATGGGACGATATTTTTTTGCGATTGTTCAGATCACTAGCTCAAATCCCGTTTGGGACAAAACCTTCTATGCTCTTCCAATGTTACAACACCAAAACTGGCGAATGTAAGGATGGTTTTTCACATCTAATTGCAACTAATTTAGATGGTTGAATATTCGTGGTATTATTTCTTCACCTTTTTATCTGTTTCTATCTGTTCTAATTAATGCGTGACACTAATCTACATACCCAGCAATGGATTATAAACTTTATATTGATCTCGTCTATACAACCGTAGAGACGGTGTGCGTGAATTTGTAAAGGAGGAGGAGGGGGGAGGTGGGTGGGTGTTACACCAAAACCTCTTTGTAAGGGTTTCTGATCTAGTGTACTTAGAGCATATTTTGGAGCTAATAGTTAACATCAAGATGTGTTGAAACCGTGACAAACATTTGCAAGTTTATTGTGAACATACTTGTAACTTTAACTTGACCTATTACCCAAGGCATGGCGCAAATATCAAACATGCAACAAACCTGTATTTCCACTGTGAGTGCCCAGTTTATTCATTCTGTA
The DNA here is from genome assembly GCA_020650975.1 of Apostichopus californicus. Classification (NCBI taxonomy): domain Eukaryota; kingdom Metazoa; phylum Echinodermata; class Holothuroidea; order Aspidochirotida; family Stichopodidae; genus Apostichopus; species Apostichopus californicus. The sequence continues at coordinate 14,948 of JAIPMN010041252.1, forward strand.
GTTGCTGCTTTCAGACTCGATTTGAAATTTTCTATACTCAGCATATTTAGCCGATCCACTAGAAGTAGTGATGTCAAAGCGAAGCTTGTAGTTTCTCTGGTTCGTCAAGTAATGAAGCTTTTCATTTCCAAGCCATAAGTTCCTGCTGTCACCAAACCCGTCTTTGTACGCAGTCCAGTTTTGATAAAAACTCGTAGAGCCATCGGTACGGTGTTGAATCACCTGGAAGGATATCGGGTAAGAATAATAAAAGAAAGATAATAATGGGAGTAGTTGAAGCATGCTAACAGCCAAACTCAAACTAAGAATACCGCATGACTATATATATATATCTATAGAATGA
>JAIPMN010041253.1:0-11772 GCA_020650975.1 Apostichopus californicus
TATATATAAATGAAAACGTAATGAGAAGGAAAATCCAGAACAGTGAAAAAACTTCCAGCCTCCACCGGGATACGAACCCGGGCCTCCCGCTTTGTACGCGGACACCCTAACCAACTAGGCCATGGACGCTGATTGTTGTATGTCCAGAGGTTCGAAACCGGTAAGGAAGGTCGTAATTTCACTGTAGGCGTTTGACACCTGTATCGAACAATACTAGCTCTGTTTTTGGTGACATATATTGCCTTTACTCTAGAGATCAAACATGATGCTAACCAACATAAACTAGCATAATTTCTTCAAAGCTGCTATGACTAGATTCGGAACATATATAGCGCAACCTATAGCGGCCTCTGTATACTAAACCTGTAAACCTCGTGTACGTTTTCTTCATTATTGACACTTTTTGTGAACTAACTTGAAGTTATTTCAAACTATATCCAATGTCATCAACTGTATTGTTAATGGATATAACTAATAATGGAATCAATAACTACATGAATTAAAGGGAAACTGAACATAAAACCGTTTCTTCTTACCTATGTCCTTCGTATTCGGAACGGAAATGATATCAATTTGCCAAAAAAGATGAATGTCATATTTACAGGTTTTAGAGGATAAAACGCTTATTATTGAACTGGTTAATCTGGTACTGATGTGATCAATATTTTAACAGTGATAGTCCAAGCTGATGTCGTTTCATGATACTGCACAGCGGCTAAACTAGGGAGACAGTTTACCTGTGTTTAAGCATTTGTCTGGTCGTGCATTAAGAACTGGGCTAAAATTTAACGAGGCTATAGCTGCGTAAAATGTCAACGGAAGTTTTTGCTTCAAACCGTATTTAATTTATGGGACTAAGTGATTAATGAGACTACATATGGTATCAACATAATAGAATTGTTAAGGTTATGATAACCTTTACTGAGTTTGTTACTCCTACCCATTATTAACGTATAATCCAAGTCTTGACATGCAATAGTTGTGTGTGTATACCCAAAATGTGTTACCGAAATCGTATAGGGAACATCGTGCCAAATTCACGTGAATCACCAGTTAAATAGACATTATTTATCGCCTTCTTGATAACACAAGAATCCAACATTTTTTTCAAGGCTCATTTGGTCAGACAAGGGTATATGTTTTCTTCATGGAAAGAAAGATTCGAATAAAACTATAGCAGGACACGTTAATTGCATAGGTAGTCGCAGTTTTGTTTGAACTGGATTGACCAGTTATATATAGTAGTGATTCGTATAGTATGGGAGCAGCCAAATGAAATGACCGCATCGATGCCTCAAGATTGAGAGTATTAATGTCCGTGACAATATTTCACGGCCTTGTCTAAACGACACAGAGTAATAGTCCAACTCAAACCATAAGCTTCAAGTAATAAAAAAAACTGATTCACTGCCGTTTTGCAGACTGAATTGCAATATAAAATCGCACTAATTATTCCTAAATTGAGATCATAATTTTAAGTGATGCCTCCAAAATTCATATTGCTCCTATTACTACACATATGTAGTGTTAATTGCTCCAGAGAAGTGTCTGAAACAACCAATTCTTTGAACAGAACCTTTCTTTCTGACTACAGAACAGGACGCTAAATGGAACAGCAACTCACAGACAGTCTGAATTAAAACTTTGAAACTTTGAGAAATCGCAGTGTGCCTCAGCCCTTGACAAATCATGATATTAAGTTTGACGTTTCACTCATATAGTTTCGAAAAGTTAAAAGATCGAGCACGTGTTTAAACTTTAGATGAATTGTCAGTATGTCTTGCAAAGTTTTAGAAACCTGAAAATGTTAAGGTTAGCGTTTCACTCGTATGGTCTCAAAATTGGACTTATATTACACTTATTTTAGAACGAGAAAAGGCCTTCGCTGAAATTACATTTGATGTTGATTTCCCAACGGAACGGGAGGCCATCGTGAACAGGAGAGATTGACGATGGGCGGTTTATAGAAAGGTATTATAACCAACGGACAGTAACTGATTATTAACTACACTCAATATGCGCAACTTGCGAAAGGAATGTATTTCATGTTGTAACGACGTATTAGATATACAAGTGATTGTTGTTAAAATGTCATTTGAAGATACAAGGACTCTATCCAAATTTAACCTATTATTTTATCGATCATATACCAACATTTTACTACATAACGCAAAGGTCTGATATGTGCTGTATTCTTTTCGTTTTGTAAATTTGACGTCCATTGAAATATTTTTTTCATAATGTTTTGAAGGTTTTCTATGTATTTTTCAATCTTTGAAACTATTTATAGTTTGGGACTATGTAGATATTTCCGAATTTTGTTCCAACAGAATGGAGCAACTGCTTATTAAACTTGTAAAACTGAACATTTAAATATGATTATAATGTTATCAACAATATTTACACTTACCATGCAGGGTACGTGAGCGAGAATTTTTAGGTGAATAATGCGTTTCAAAGTAAACGCTATCAAAACGTCCAACAAACATGAACAACATGTTTCCGGGAAATGACGTTAAAATAACATGGTTTGATTCACACGATTCTCATGGGTTGGCAGTTAAAATTGATGTGTGTTATCATTTCTTAACATGTGTTACATTTATGGGCAGTTGCTACGGTACTGAGAAGGGCTTACAAACAGAAAATACTAAACAGAAAATCCTATGCATAAGGATTTGACTGGACTAACCAGACTTACTCTAAAGGTTTCGCCAATAATTTCGTCAACAGTTTCACAGACAGTGGATGACAATTATCTGCAAAACGCTTATAATCTGCAATACTCACTAGTCAAACAAAGGGACACTTGTTTAGACTCCTAACCAGTCGTTAGTTGCAACAGCCTTTGAGTCATGAATTCGTCTGTTAGTCATTTTTTACACAGTAGCATCTGTTGACAGATCTAACATGTGTTACGGTGTTATAACACACTTCAGTTTATACTGATTAACGGTTGTCTCTTATTCACAGCAGAAACTGGTCAAACCATGCATGTACATTCGCTGATTGATTGCGTTTTTCATATTTATAAAACAATGGATTTACACTAACTTTTACGTAATCCAGTGATAAAGCAATATTGAAAGGTCCCGAAAACTGAAATAACTGCAGGAACTTTATTGGCACTCCATTTCCCCCTGTATTTATACATAAAGTCATCCAATGATACAGACACTTGTATAGATTAAATATTGTTTCATCTACCTGGTGCGGAACTTAATATTTCATAAATAAACTATAGAGCTTCAAGTATTTCGCAGTAAACATTAATTCAATAAATCTTGCTCTTTAACGGCGTGTAGTCAAGGTTACGCCACTTCCGAGGGTCCTCTTCTTTCATTACCTGGCACGTGATTAAACTTGAAATGTGATGGTTGAAGGGACAAGTCCTGCCTCTTGAACTTTTAAGATTTAACTAGGACGTTTGAACAAACTTATGATATAAATAGAAAAGAAATTTAATCGAAGATTCCAGTATATTTTTTTTTGTATTAAAAACATGGAAACAAAATATGTATGGCGTCTTTTAGAGCGTGTCAGGAATGTTTTAAAATAACCAACTGGAAATTAGAAGTTATTCTGTGATCTGATGTATATGTAATGAAAGTGGCATATTGTATATGTGGGGATAGTGGTATATTGTATATGTGATGATAGTGGTAAATTGTATACGTGATGATAGTGGTATATTGTATAAGTGATGATAGTGATATATGTGATGATAATGGTGTATTGTATACGTGATGATAGTGGTAAGTGTGTACGTGATGATAATGATATATTGTATATGTGATGATAGTGGTATATTGTATATGTAATGATAGTTGTATATTGTATACGTGATGATAGTGGTATATTGTATACGTGATGATAGTGGCATATTGTATATATGATGATAATGGTGTGTGATGATAATGGTATATTGTATACGTGATGATAGTGGTATATTGTATACGTGATGATAGTGGTACAGTGTATACGTGATGATTGTGATATATGTGATGATAATGGTGTATTGTATATGTGATGATAGTGGTAAGTATGTACGTGATGATAATGGTATATTGTATATGTGATGATAGTGGTATATTGTATATGTGATGATAATGGTATATTGTATACGTGATGATAGTGATAAATGTGATGATAATGGTGTATTGTTTATGTGATGATAGTGGTAAGTGTGTACGTGATGATAATAATATATAGTATATGTGATGATAGTGGTATATTGTATATGTGATGATAGTGGTACATTGTATACGTGATGATAGTGGTATATTGTATACGTGATGATAGTGGCATATTGTATATGTGATGATAATGGTGTATTGTATATGTGATGATAGTGGTATATTGTATACGTAATGATAGTGGCATATTGTGTACGTGATGATAGTGGTATATTGTATATGTGATGATAGTGGTATTTTGTATACGTGATGATAGTGGTATATTGTATATGTGATAATAATGGTATATTGTATATGTGATGATAATGTTATATTGTATATGTGATGATAGTGGCATATTGTTTATGTGATGATAGTGGTATTTTGTATATGGGTTGGTAGTAGTGTATCGTTGAACTTTACTAAGGCATATATCGTGTGTGCATACCATGAGCGATTACGATATTTATCGAATAAGCTAGATTGCTTTAATATAGACTCATGAACGAATTGACCACTAAAGCAGTCTTTAACAACTCCCCGGAAACGGTCACACATTAGAGTTTGCTCGTGGGCTATAGAAAGCAGAATTATCAGTTTAACAATTGGGTTCTGTCTTTTCTTATTATTTTGAATTGTTTTATTCTACTTTAATAAGGTATTAACACCAACAGGATTATCCCTCAATCTAGTATCTATTTTACTATGTAATGTTTTGACAAATAAATGCATCTATTTTATAGGTAGTAGTCTCTCACGCTAATGATTTGAGCTGAGTTACATGATTCAACGTTTAGGACGTTAGGAATGTTCATGAATCGCAACCCGAGATGTGCTGTATCATTTTTACCCGCTTGTAACATATATACGTTAACGAAAAGTCACGAAAAGGGCTTCAAATCACTTTCTTTCAATTCTGATAAAGTGTGCCACTGACAAGGCTGAAGAAAACTACACGAATGATTCTTGCGGGGTAATATATAATACAACCAGCAGGGCGCTTGTTATCTACTGTTTACCTACATTTTCTATACATGCATACAGTATATAATATGTACTTTTTTTCTATAAAGCGAGATGAATATCATCGCCATGCATTTGGAACCGACTAATTATTGTCAATCAATTTATGATATATTAATACAGAGAATTTGAAGGAGATGTTTGAAAAACAAAATCCTCTTTTGAAAATCATTAGCCCCCCCCAAAAAAAAATGTTTTGTGTACTTGATTAGCCATTAATATCATCATTACTTATCCGAAAGACATTAATGAAATTCTTTAATCAACAACACAATCTGAAGTGATATGAGGTTCCAAAAATAAGATAAGGGTATAGCCGTCACTGGCAGATAGATTACCAAACTGACGTATAGATTTATCACCTAAATCAGAACTATATCCACCTCTCTTGGTTCATTTTATTTAGAGGGAAATATTCGGAAATGGAATTGATTTCATTCGGGTTGACAGCCAACTGGCGTTTAGATTTATTAGAGAGATTTTTTCCCCCTTTGATTTGATTATGAACTTGATATGATCAAGAGAGCGACATGGATTCCACTCTCAATATATTTCAATGTAACTTTCAATACATATTTTCGACACTTAAAACATACTTTACAATTCAAATTTCGGAGTATAGTTTGAATGATTTTGGTATTTGTGTAAACTGAAAATAAAAAATGGATGCAACGATAAGCCTTAAAAGCGCGTAAGAAATTAGAATACGGTCCTTTTAGTTTGAGTGTTGTATAAGGTACTCTTTTCCTCTATGGCACAAAATGCTAGATTGCGAGATCATTCTAGCAGATTTGTTCCCTACAAACTCGTGGTTGCATCACTGTATGGGGGTCTCAAAAAGCGTAGTTTATAGTTTATGTTTAAGTAATATGTTTTTATTCTGCTCGGGATGATATTATGACGCCTGTTAAGATTCTGAAAATTGAACAATTTTTAAACCAGATTGTGAGTGCAATCATGCACAGTGTATCTATGGTCCAGCGTACTCGTATGGTCCAGCGTACTCGTATGGTCCAGCGTACTTTTTACTCTGCTTTTTATCTTACATCTACTCTCTTTTACATAAAGAAAGTCAAAATGTTTAACACTTGCCCGATCATTTGCTGACAAATAACGATGATGATATTATAGCAACATGTATCAATCTTTCAACAACAACAAAAAAACGTGTTTTGCATCGTTCTAAAGGCAAAAGGGTAAAATTTGCTTTTTAATCAACACTGCAGTGTGTGAAGCAATGTCTGTTTATTGTTGGTTTGGTGTTATAAAATGATACATGTAACAGAATACTTAGCTAGACAAGTTAATCATTCATGCCGTATACGGCGATGTTAATAATCCCTTTGTTAGAAAACACGTAGTGAATAGTTGGAAGCTAAGGTTGTATCCAATATTATATAAATATATAAAGACATCAATGTAGCATATTTGTCATGTTAGCTATCTTCTGCTTAATGTTACAAAAACATAAAACTGAGAACTCAATTTGAAAAAGTTAATTCTGTTTATATATCAATTTTCCATATTTATATTGGTTGTTCAACTTAACATTGTTTAAATAATTATGAGTTTGTAATAAAGTATGAAGAGAAGATTCAATGTGTCCCGCTAATTTCAAAACTATAAATGTCTTGTCGGCACCGTCAAGTGAGGTGTTTATAGGCGAGTATAAAATTTGTTTTCAACGACCAAGAAACGACCGAATGATTAACGAAGCAAACATGACGAAATACATCAAAAGTTATAAGATTAAAGCTATATATTTTGTCTGGTATTTGGATACAATAATTTGGTTGTCCGTAATGAACTAATTCTTATACCGATTAGTACAATACAGTCAAATGTGTTCAACAATTTTAATGTGAATCATATTTCTCCATAGTTTGAAAAGCCGTATGAATTTTATGCCTAATTTGAGTATTTTTCAAGTGGTGTTTGGCTGACTAATAAAGCATGTTTTCAAATACCAAGTTATACCTTTCTTATGTCGAGTGTTTGGCAGACTCGTAGCATGTCCGAGCTTCTAGCGTACCGTATATGGCAAGCCATGTGGGACAAACACTGCATAATATATCCGCGTATTAATTGGAATTTATACGCATATTAATTGGAATATATACGCGTATATATTATTAGCCAATCATATGGCTTAAATATATCCGCGTATTAAGTCGAATATATACACGTATTAACTCGAATATATACACGTATTAATTTGAATATATATACACGTATTAAATAGAATACATATGGGGATTAAATCCAATATATGCACGGATTAATTAGAAAATACACGAAAAAACATTTCCGCTCTTGCTGTGTACATATATCAACGATAAATGTTTTGGCGGGCTCCGCGAGATCGCTTCAAAAAGCGAAACTTTACACATGTACAACACATGTATTTTCCAATTAATACGCGTATATATTCGAATTAATACGCGGATATATTATGCGGTGTTTGTCCCACATGGCTTGCCATAACCGTATACTTGCCTATGTATTCGAACTAGCCCACGTGGTTTAGGACCCGTACTCTTGCTTGGGGCTTTTTGGATATCTAGTTTAAATACTTTAAAGGAATAAGTATACCTGCACATCTGTCTGTGCTTGGTCTTGGGGGCTAACGTGTTAAGGCGTCCAGGGGGGGGGGGGTCCCCATCCCTTTTGCCATTTAGAAAAATGGTTGGTCCTTAGATGCAAAATGATGCTATATTTTGCAACTTTTGAAACGATGTTGAGGAATTTGTGACGGTTTATGTTGTTCCGTATATACATATATATTTAATGTACTGTACTGTACACAACGATTTGTTTTTTTGAAATTCTGCAGTCTCCAACTGGGCGGTGGGGCGGTGACCCCCTGATTCTTTTCGTGGGGAAGGGAGCTTGAATTATACGTGGTAACGCCCTTGCTTTATACTCACAAAACCGAAGGGAGAATTCTACTTTTACTCGTGTGCCCACGCTGTTGTGCTCGTTTAACAGTTTGGTTCAGGTTAACATTAACATTAAAGAAGCAAAAGTACAGCTTTAAGCATGCCTACAGTATTTTGTGCTCATTCTACCATAAACTGAACGCATCGGCTACATTTGATCGAACACGCGAAACCGTTGACTATTTTATTCGACATCGCGACAACAATTTAATAATTGGTATAATGGTGCATGTGATCATTCGTCAAAGATTCGCGTATGGTGTAATATAGCATGCACCTGATCGTCAAGAGAATGTTACAAAAGTTAATATTTGAGGATTGCTCATTACGTTTAATAGCTCTAATATCCCTTTGTCGGTTATTTTATGAAGGAGAAACAGAAACCATAAAATAATAATAATAATGTCTATATTATGCATCAAAATTTATTCCAGTCTTTATGACATTTTCCGAAATTTCGCCGAAAAGTAAAAGTTTGACACGTCACTTATACTTTCATTTTTCTTTGGCATACATTGTATGTATGAATGTATGTTGTATTTGATCATGAATAAATTCAGTCATGTATTAAAGTTATCAGGTTTCTAGGAAAGTTCAGTTTACGGTATACATAAATAGAGGTGGAAGAATTAGTACTTGAATATTTATAATTTACTACCTTTCTGAAAACTCCTGTATATGAATATTGTGATTAACTACTGTGCCGTCTCGCGATGTTATATATGCATGCGCATGAAGTCGTGCAGGCAAGGTGTTCGAAACGAGAAAGCTCGTATGTGAGATTAAAAAAACAAATTCTCATTCCAGCGTATAGGTTGCATTCCCTTGACACATACATCTAAAATATTACGAATGAAGAACACTTTATCATCGGCAAATCCCGGGTACCCTTGGCTTCATTAATCACTGTTTCTGTATATATATAGTAAGACAGATAACCAGCCCCTGCCCCCCCCCCCTCCCCCAGGTTTGATAACGATACTTGTAGAATGTAACATATATGTGTAACTCGTATGCAGAAATAACTTATGCTATATACTGATTAGGAAATTTATGAAAAGTAAGAGAAAATATATCGAGAGATGAAATCGTTAATGTCGTCGACTTGTTGATGTAATTCAAATGAAATTTGAAAGAAGAAAAATTTAAATAAGTCTAACGTTCACTTTAGTCACGTTATGTGTTGTTCCAAATATTGAAAGGTGGTTCATTGTTCCCCATTTTAAACCATTTTCCTCAAGTTTGGTCAAAAAGTTTTACAAACAATCGAGTATCGCTCAAAGTAAGATTGAAATTGACCCCATTGTCTTCTAGCTTTGTAAATAAAACAAAGTTCAATAAGGAATTTATTTTCAATTCCATTCGGTTCTCAACAATTCGTCGTCCGAACACTTTTATGGTATTTATTTATGAATAATATAAATTGCCCGTTAGAGAAGATATCAAATCTTTGAACTTGTGAAAAAGTGAAAAGTGAAGCTTATATAATGCATTTTATGCACTGAATATTAACGACGAATAAAGCCTGGAGATCTCAAACCAACTCAAATACTTTTTTTTTTTACTGCGTTGTTTCTTATCTTATCTGTTTATCATTATCAAATTAAACCATTTTGCATAACTGCTTATATTTTATTAATAAAATCAATGATTAACAAAGATACCATCATACCATGCATGAGCTTTGAAAACAAACTTAACATTATGAACAGACATTTAGTTCATCTGTAAAAACTAAAGAATAATGTACTATAGAAAAGTTGTTTCTCTTCATAGTTTATAAGCGACGGGTAATATTTCTATAAGAGCGTGCGGAAACACATTTCTTGCCAGGAGGCATTGTTTTTGACAGAAAATATTCACAAAATCCCAAAACGTTTTGTTATCATTTTCAATAAGTGATCAAAATAAATATGTATAACTCGACATGATGGTTTACGTCACGGTATGGAACCAGATGTCTTGTGTTTCTTTGCATAAGATATTCAGGTCGTGTGAATGCTCGGCTTTCTGACGAAGTCATAAAATTGTGTAATTTTTTATTGTTTCGTAAACTTTGATTCGTTTCCAATTGACGACATATACCGATGCACTTGAAAGTTAGTGTGGCAAATTAATCTATGAGACTTAACGCTCAAGTTGACTTCAGCAATACTTGCCTTTCCTGCGTAGGTATATACGTGATAAACTAAAAACAAAAAACGAAGAATTTTGTTTTATTAGTATATCGATTTCCCAATTTCCGATGTTTGAGCACATTCCAAAATCTGTATATCGTACTGTTCTGTCAAATTTTCCCGAACCCCTTAGAGACGATACCTATATGTTCTGCCTCGACTATACTGCTTACATGCAAAACGCAGCCAGTATCCATTACAGTGAAAATTCCCTAATTGATCGGTGTTGCAAGGATACAAATGTATAACATCTGATCATTTTCATTAAATTTGTCTCGGAAGTGGCGAGCCACTTTTATTATTATTAATATTATTATTATAAGATGACTATAATATCAAATATTTGTTTTAGGTAATGTGTCACGGGTCGACCCTTTCCAACTGCGAACTTCACCTTAAGCATAAAGATAACGGTAAATCTGGAGTGTATTGAAACTGCCCTTGTTTTCGCTTGTTTTCTACGAGCAATTATTCACCTTTACATGAACCAACAGTCGGGTCTTGCATTATGTAATATCTATGTTGAAAATGCCACTGGTTATAGTCTCACCCGTAAACGTGATGTTGGTTGTTAAACCAACTTGTTAACAATAACTTCGACTCCACAAATATCACTTATAACTTCATATGAACCATTGGGGAAAAAAGGGAATTAAAACTGTAAAGTCAACTACAACAATTTGGTGGAATTTAAAATAATGTAAATTTTCCAGCAAATTGCTCAATTAACCTGTTGTTAAAGCTTCAAAAATTATATTCAAATTTTGTAGCTCAAAAAGTTTTAAATTGATATCTCGTCAGAAGAAGGTCAAATTTGAGGACTTTTATACTGATATTGGCGTGGGGCTGAGAATGAGAATTTTTTTAAACAAATGTCACCCATGCACTCCTGCCATCTAATAGAGTGTGGGAGGAAAATGGGGGGGGGGGAGGGATTCATATAAACGTTCTCATGAGCTCGAAGGAACTTATAAATGGTTCAATTTGATTGATGTAATAATAATAATATTAGCTCCGGTAATAAATAATACTATACATCTTAACATAAATATCGATTGCCTTATAAAGTCACGTGGACAATCTGTGCCAGTTATACTTCACAAAATCCTATATATTTTCGTTTCTTCTTAATCACAACGGTGAAGATATTATTTCTGAACTGTGGAACCAATGCGTGCTTAAAATGTTAAAGTTGTGGAACTTATTAATATGTATCAACAACCCTTGATTTAAAAAACGGAATCAATTGTACTACCCAAATGTAACGAAAATGATGGAAATGGTCAAAACATTTTGCATCTAACTCCCTTACCCAACAAAGCATGCTCATAAAGGAGGGGACACCCCGTTCCTTTAGATCCCTGCCCGATATACGGACATTGATTTTAACCCCTCCCCCTACCCTCCCCTCCCCCAGCAAAGAAAATTTGGCTGGTTGTAAACTGTAGTCGTAAACTG
>JAIPMN010041257.1:0-11019 GCA_020650975.1 Apostichopus californicus
ACACACTTCTCCCACCATATCAAGTATATTTTTAGGTGATTTATACCAGAAGATATAGTTTTGGGGTGTTTTAAGGCTTAGGTGTCCGGAATTGTCAGTGTCCATGCTACTATAAGGCCCCAAAGGGCATACATTCACCATTTTCAAGTGGAATGTAGAGCAATTTTGGTGTGGATCCTTGGGAATTCAGCTGCACTATTTGCAGATATTTTGTGTTCTCTGCAAGCGATATGAAAGCACAGAAATCATTTCTCAGGGGAACTAAACTCAATTTTAGCAGAATATTTTATGGAGGCTTCTGCTTGATACTGTGCAATCACCTCCAGTTGGTAGTTATCACACACAGCTATAGGCTGTGGGAAGGGGGATCGAGCACTCCCTCAGTAGCTAGCATGTTGGTTAGTCTACTGTAATATTATTCAAAACTGGGGAATGTAGACATAAGGTAAAAAAAGCGAGACAGATTTTGTTTTCATGATTGATTTTCGTAATAGTTCTTACTTTTATGGACCAACCTGGATCGATTGGGGACAGGCTTTCAAAAATTACTCCCCCTCTCTCTGAATGTACACCCCTGCCCTCAGGCAGGGATCCAGGGGTGTGAGAAAAGTATATAGCTTCATCCCCTTTTTGCAACCTCATACAAAAATTCATAAGTAACCTATTTATAGCACAACCTTGTATTTACGTCTAGCAGTAAGTACAGCCCTTATATATAGACTAAATATGCCTCAGAATGCAGCACTTGACGTCTCAATTTTTCATTATTCCTGGGCGTGGGACCCCAGACAACTTTTGTGGGAGTCATATTCAAGGACCCTAGGATTCCCTCCTTTAACTGGATCCACACTAGGCCCTTACAGAAAGGTTCAATCCCCGGACCTTAATCAGACAGGGAATTAAGAATCTGGCATAGGCACGCCTTGAAATCCTGTGCATGCTAATGTCCTTAAGTTTGGTCTAGAGCTTATTGATAGGATCCTTGTTAGAACACTTCCTTAAAGCTTGGATCAACCCAATCCTTTTTGGATGCTTATTGAATTACAAGATTTTACCGACTTAACATCCCAATCTGACAGCTGTAAAGTACCTCAGAAACTAGAAGAACTATAGAAGTAATCAGTATTTTCAGACGAAACAACAGAGATCATTGCAGACTTATTACAACTGGAGGAACCATTAGGTAGAGGACAGAGTATACTGTTACCTGGGAGGGGCAGGAGAGAGAGTGATGGGGGGGATAACACTTCTGTCTTGGAGCTAGCTGGCAAACTGGACCTAAATAGGTATGATCTCATTTTGCACTTAAATGTCACAAGAAAGTAATCTTCTGTTGAAATATCAATAATGTCATTCATGTTTAGCTTAAAGCCTGAGTTAATTTGTTAACTCTAATAATTTCTCTTTTCCTCACAGCTGGTATGGATACAAAGTGGGATATACCCAAAGATGAGAAAGGAATTCCTTGCGTCTATAAGGAATGGCAGAACCTAGATTCACAGGTAATTATAATCAGTAATCAAGGTTGTTTTCAATGGTTCTACATTAATGAGATATTAATATGTTATCATCGATATTATGTGTGGCATTATCATTTGATAAATTATATTTGCGATATTTCTTTTAATTAGACACTATTTGTAGAAGAGTTATCGTTTGGTCATTATGAGAATATCTAACCTTAGATATGGAGACAGTTATGATGCATTTTTGTATTTCCCACATAATTAACAACAGAGGGCAAATTTTTAATGGACATTATAAGTTCTTCAGAGGCGACCAAATTTATGTTCTGATCCAAATCAGCTTTGGAGGTCTTCTGGTGGATGACTTTGTTTACAACAATTGTGATTGCATTGTTACTAAAAGTCCCCCTCCCCCTCCCGCACATACCGGCTCAAAACTGGTGTTCTATCCACCAAACCCACCCATCCGACATTGTACCTATATTGGTCATTCTTTGTTGTTTTACTACACTTTTCCCGGACAGCCAAACAGTATGACCTGGTTGTCCGAGGGAGAATTTTCAATGCAATATGAAGTTTGTTTTCTACTCGTCTCCTTTCAGACCTTGGGTGATATTTATTCTCCCAGCAGGTATAGTCGACTGTTCGATGATCGCGATGAATGTATAGACTTCTTTGTCAAATTCGTTGATGAAAGTGAGTTTCTTTGTTTCTAGTGCTGGTAGTTATGTGTAGTAAGTGACTAGTTCTATATGTCAAACGGCTGTCCAACTTTGGACAATTCATGAAAGATAATCACAAAAAATAACTGTAAAAACAGCCAGAAAGTATTTCAAATTTCACCTGAGAATATCATATTTATTACAGTTGTATTTTTTTACTTTTGTAAGCAAGAATGAAATATGAGGAAGGTGACATCATTGATGTGTATGTTAACATTGTTTACTTTCTAAGGTCTTTTTTGTCTGTTTCATTGTTTGTCTTACTCATGTAGAGAGTCATAAGACCAGAAAACTGCTGAAATGTGAGATGAACGAGCCTTACGGAAAAAAATCAAATCAAACAGTCGATTTTTACTTTCCCAAAGATGTTAAAGAAGGTAATTGACTCGAGGTGAAGCTAATAACAAGTGGGAAGCAATAGTGAAATTATCTCCGATTTATAGAGATACAATTTCTTCAGCAAGGACGGGTTCAACCGCTTTCATTCAATTTGAATTTCAGGGTTGGAATCGATCCACAACGTCTTGGGTTGACTGGCGAGAACATTGCGTATCTCGTCAGTCTCAAATTGTTGGTAAAGTCTGAACGGTAATCGTTTTGTGTGTCCTACCCTCCTTCGCTATATAGGGTGTACTCTCCTGATATGCCTACTATTATGGCCAATGCATCACCATACTGATATGAGAATAATTTCCAAAGTCTGTATGCCTGCTATTATGACCACTGCACCAGTCCACCATACCGATTTGAGAATAATTTCCAAAGTCTGTATGCCTACTATTATGACCACTGCACCACCATATTGATTTGAGAATAATTTCCAAAATCTGTATGCCTACTATCATGGCCACTGCACCACCATACCGATTTGAGAATAATTTGTCACTTGCTGTATTAACCTGATTGTACAGAGCACTGCATTTATGGGTGATTATGAAGAAATGGTTGTCTTATTTCTGTATGGGACATTTTGATCCTTATTATGATCATTTACATACACTCTAGACTGCATGGTCATGTAATCAAGTATGATAATAATGTACTCTGCATGTTATAGTATGATTATTACCTCCATACATTGCTTCATCAAGTAATCAAACATGTATGTATATTAGATCCTCCTGCAAGCAGGAACTCGTGATTATTGATTATTAATTGACACACACACTGCTTGTTTACACTATGTAACAGAGTTAAGGGCATAATTAATCCATCTAATGAATAAAGTCAACACTGATTGATTGGATTAAAGGACTACTTACAACTCTGTCAACAGAAGCCATGTATTCTCTTTACAATGCTAAGCATCATTCCATAGATTGACAATTTCTCATCTGTATTTTTTCTCTTATGATTTGAAAGATGCCCCACTCCTTGTTTACTTCCACGGTGGTTACTGGCAGTTTTTGAGGTATGTGAAGGTTTCAGTCTGGGCAAGGTTTTTAATGTAATGAATTTACATGATTATTTTACCAGTGCACGTATCAGCATCAAGCAATGCAGTAATGACATACCAAAAGATTCTTAGAATAAATCTGCCAATGCTGGAAAACTAAGTTAAAAGAAAACCAAGTCGGATAAGCAGAGATGGTGGGTACAATAACACTGGCCGCTATTTTAAAGCATTACCAAACACAGAGATGCTTTCTTTAGGATGCTAACTTTCAACCATCGTCAATGCTGATTTGTAAACAAAAATTGTAGTCATTCTTCCAACGAAGTAGATTTCCTCTTGGGTTCCACGCAGACAAGCAAGATAGGTTATGTAACAAAAATGAAATGTAATCAGCTTGTTTCAAAGAATGAAATGTGATAAATAAAAAAAAGATTTTGTGCTTCATGGAAAGAGAGGTAAACTTGGATCAAATACAACACTACTAGTGTAGTTAATATATCCCTGTAAAGACATCAAAGCCTCGTTAATCAATTCGCTCAACTTCTAAATGTGGAGATGAGTATAATTCAGCTTCTATGAAGCAACACAAAAATTAGTTGAATGGAATACTTTTACTGTTTAATTTTCATCCCTTGGTGCCCTAATTTGAAATTAAAAGTACATTATTAAAAATTATTACATCAATGAAAATTAGGTTCGAAGTGATAGTAGTTTGGCTACTTTAACAGCATGTTAGTATAAATATTAAACCTAAGCAAGCATCTTTGAAAGAGGATGTAAGACTGTAATCATAGGCGTAGGAGCCTAATTTGATTTGGGGGGGCTGTAACGACTTGCCCGAAAAATATAACCAAACTTTTTCGCGCGCGTTAACATCTTAATGTGCATATCATATAGGCATTCATCGGTTATTACATCACATGCCAATTACATACAAACATTTTTCGTGTTATTACCCTTCCATATTGGTTATAATTATTGGGGAAGTTGTTCCAACAATAACGATAATAATAATATCAGTTTAACCATTGAAAAACACACTGCAAATTATTCTTCTTTCAGTAGGTGCCCGAAAAATTCTCAGCATATATTGCCCGAATTTTCACAAACAAAAAATTGAAAAACACACTGCAAATTATTCTTCTTTCAGTAGGTGCCCAAAAAATTCTCAGCATATTGCCCGAATTTTCACAAACAAAAAATTGAAAAACACACTGCAAATTATTCTTCTTTCAGTAGGTGCCCGAAAAATTCTCAGCATATATTGCCCGAATTTTCACAAACAAAATTGAAAAACACTGCAAATTATTCTTCTTTCAGTAGGTGCCCGAAAAATTCTCAGCATATATTGCCCGAATTTTCACAAACAAAATTGAAAAACACACTGCAAATTATTCTTCTTTCAGTAGGTGCCCGAAAAATTCTCAGCAATATATTGCCCGAATTTTCACAAACAAAATTGAAAAACATATTGCAAATTATTCTTCTTTCTGTAGGTGCCCGAAAAATTCTCAGCATATATTGCCCGAATTTTCACAAACAAAATTGAAAAACACACTGCAAATTATTCTTCTTTCAGTAGGTGCCCGAAAAATTCTCAGCATATATTGCCCGAATTTTCACAAACAAAAATTGGAAAAACACACTGCAAATTATTCTTCTTTCAGTAGGTGCCCGAAAAATTCTCAGCATATATTGCCCGAATTTTCACAAACAAAATTGAAAAACACACTGCAAATTATTCTTCTTTCAGTAGGTGCCCGAAAAATTATCAGCATATATTGCCCGAATTTTCACAAACAAAATTGAAAAACACACTGCAAATTATTCTTCTTTCAGTAGGTGCCCGAAAAATTCTCAGCAATATATTGCCCGAATTTTCACAAACAAAATTGAAAAACACACTGCAAATTATTCTTCTTTCAGTAGGTGCCCGAAAAATTCTCAGCATATATTGCCCGAATTTTCACAAACAAAAATTGGAAAAACACACTGCAAATTATTCTTCTTTCAGTAGGTGCCCGAAAAATTCTCAGCATATTGCCCGAATTTTCACAAACAAAATTGAAAAACACACTGCAAATTATTCTTCTTTCAGTAGGTGACCGAAAAATTCTCAGCATATATTGCCCGAATTTTCACAAACAAAATTGAAAAACACACTGCAAATTATTCTTCTTTCTGTAGGTGACCGAAAAATTCTCAGCATATTGCCCGAATTTTCACAAACAAAATTGAAAAACACACTGCAAATTATTCTTCTTTCAGTAGGTGCCCGAAAAATTATCAGCATATTGCCCGAATTTTCACAAACAAAAAATTGAAAAACACACTGCAAATTATTCTTCTTTCAGTAGGTGCCCGAAAAATTATCAGCATATATTGCCTGAATTTTCACAAACAAAATGGAAAAACACGCTGCAAATTATTCTTCTTTCAGTAGGTGCCCGAAAAATTATCAGCATATATTGCCCGAATTTTCACAAACAAAATTGAAAAACATGCTGCAAATTATTCTTCTTTCAGTAGGTGCCCGAAAAATTATCAGCATATATTGCCCGAATTTTCACAAACAAAATTGAAAAACATGCTGCAAATTATTCTTCTTTCAGTAGATGCCCGAAAAATTATCAGCATATATTGCCCGAATTTTCACGAACAAAATTGAAAAACACACTGCAAATTATTCTTCTTTCAGTAGGTGCCCGAAAAATTCTCAGCATATATTGCCCGAATTTTCACGAACAAAATTGAAAAACATATTGCAAATTATTCTTCTTTCTGTGGGTGATTGAAAAATTCTCAGCATATTGCCCGAATTTTCACAAAAGATTTTGGTTGGGGGGGCTGCAGTCCCCCCAGCCTCCTACGCCTATGACTGCGATAAATAAACTGTTTTTGTCCATCTTCCTTCCTCCTTCTAGTTCTGCTTCTCATGGCTTGGTTGCTAGGCATATTGTACCTCAAGGTGCAATAGTTGCCTTGGTATCATACACTTTAGCTCCTCAAGGTGAGTTATTCTCCAATAGGCAAGTCTAACCTTTCAAGATCAAATGGTCTTTAGTGTAAAAAATTTAGTGTTGCAGACTTGGCCCAAATTTCTGGAGTTTACAGGGAGTGTTCAAATTTTTGAGGCAAGCTCACACTCTCCCAATTTTATGTACTAATCTCCCAACAAATTGCATTGTAAAGTGCGATCAGAAATGGTCTGTCGTACAATATTTTAATGAGTTTTGATAGTGGAGAATACTCAGTTTGTTTTTTGGGGAATAATTTGTATGATAATACTCCTCTACGTGGCAATTAAAACAGCTATTTTATCATTGCAAAACAATGTTTCCCACTTCACAAAACCATAAATAGTAGTGTTCCTTTAATGCTTTCATGTTAAAATCGATAGGTAGTAGTGCTTGTCAATGAACAAACATTAGGCCTTCATGAGACCTACAACATTTTCTAGCAGCTGTAACCTCATCTGGTTTCAAATTATCTCTTTAGAACTGTTGCATCGTACTATGCACCAGAATATCATATGTTGATGTGGTAGTTTAACATGAAGCTTTGGTGGTCATTAGTGTATCGTTCGACCATTACTAAACATAAACATTGAAGTATGTCATTTCCCTTGAATTTCATCTAAGTTATCCAACTTATCCGGGCAGGTTATGATCAGCAAATTTAGTATTTTGTCATGTAAATGTCAACACTTTGCTACAAGTTAAGCTAAACCAAAATGAGAACTAATTCACAGGTTCATTTTAACACCAAAAGTGTTTCAAACTGGTTTTTTTTTCTTTTCTTGCTTTACAGGCTCTTTGCCAAATATGATCCAAGAATGCAGAGATGCTGTTGCCTTTTGTGCCAAACGATACCCAAAGTCCAGGTAGGAGTTAAATTGCTTTACAGTCGTCAATTATATCTTTATTTACGATACCTTCCTTGCACCGACTAGCTTTGGACATATCGTTCATACTTCCCATCCATCATGCCCTGTTCATCCGTTCCGTTTAACGGTTCACTCACGTCATCTGTATTAATGATGTATTTTATTGTTACATGTATAAGGAGTAGTGAAAAGTACCATCTGTGGACTATGCTAAAATAAGATGGGTTTTCATCTAGGAGAAAGCTATGGTCAGAATGGTCTTCCACATTGTTCAAACTATACAAAATGGAACACTCACCAACATCCTGGTCCTTGAATGTATTTATTTGTTGATATTAGCACATTCAAGGCCATAAACCATGGAAAATGAAGTGGAGGGTGAATAAGGTTGGGGATGATTGCTTACCCCTTCTTCCTCTTTCAAAATTTACTGGCAAAAGATGGGAAATTCCCCCAATTAGATCCACTTTGTAGGGTTCTGAGAATATGTTGGATTGTGTGGTAAAATTCTCTTAAACCACCAGCAACAAGTAAATATGAAACATGCAGGAAATATTTAATTTATTAGTAAAGTTTGCCAATGTTGCAGGTACTTTTGAAAAATTCTCATATGTTTGATAAATTTAACTACCTCATTGAGACTTGTATCTGTGGCTAAATTAATTTTGGATTTGTTTTCATCTTCCCTGTTTGTGTACGGTGCTCCTGGTGATTTTAATATACTAGTTTATGCCAAACAATTCCAAGATGTAATTTCAGTATTATTAGATTTATTTGATTGTTCTTTCATTTTAATATTAAAGGGGTGTAGTTGTGGGAGGTCATTCTGCTGGGGGTCAGCTGGCTGCTATGATGCTTGCAACTGATTGGACTACAGAATATGGACTTCCACATGACCTTCTTAAAGGTAAATAACTAAATATTGATTACTTCTAATGGTTCCGTAACTATCAAAACATTATAGTATCAATGTCAAAGAGTAAGTACTATGATATGAGCTGTGGCATAGACAAGAGGTTGGGAAAGGGTAGAAGGGGGGTTGGGGCAGGTGATCAAGGGGGTTGGAGGGCAGCTATCACTTTTAGGTAGAGGTAGTGGAGATATGTGACCAGACAATGTAGTAGGAATACTTGCATTGAATGTTTTGAAGTGGATGAAGGCGGTAACAATTGAGTCTATGAAGCTTAGCAGGTACATGGAGGGGAATAGTGTCACTTCCGTCCTACACCCCCTACCCCCCCCCCCCCCAACTAATCTTAGTACCAGTGGGTTCTTTGTCAGGAACAATCCAGTTGAGATTGTGTAGTTTCCAAATTTGATTGATATTTGAGACTGAGATTGATAAGTCGAGATGGGTAGGTTTTTAAAGACTAATTTAACTTTGTAGATTGTCATATGTAGGGTACTTAAGTGTAAGCTATCAGTTATCGTTATGTTTGTTATTATTACTTTGCTAGGTGCATGTCCTGGTAGTGGATTGTTTGACCTTCGACCCTTGGTAACGACCTACATTAATGAACCGATTGGTCTAAACAGGTGAGACTGCTCATTGCTGAATAATTCACAAAAAGGTTAAAATGCTGTGATAAGGTGACGTCCTCAAATTCCCAGGACAGTCTCCCAGGACAGGTTTTCATGTAGGACTAAAAGTGTCCCACAAAATTTCCTCAGATTCTATGACCTGTCCCAAGAAAATCATAAATTTGTAGGGCCCTGTTTTATATATATACACACATACATACATACATATATAATGCATATATATATAACAAAGATTCAGTTGTTCACTTCCTGCTGCAAAAGTCTCAATACATAAATGTAGAGCAAGTACATAATAGTATACAGTAATAGTATACAGTAACTTACAGCACGTTGTCACTCAAGTTTAACGCCTGTGCGGCGATCATCAGACAACTGGACGCAAACGGTCGTGTGACCTTATTTCTTCCTCGCATGGCTGGGCGGTCTGTTACCATGGAGACACATCGAGATGAAGTCAGCCGTGCTTAAAAGAGATAAGGTCACATGACCGTTTGCGTCCAGTTGTCTGATGATCGCTGATTTTAATCTTAGACAGAAACATTTTGCTGCTCATTTGAATAATTTCATAGCCTGTTAGTCACATGGAAACTTTTTGGCACTAACTGTTAAAATAATGAGATTCAATATCATCCTTGGAATATGAAACCACCAAAACTGAGAGACCCTCAAACTTACAACCTTCCCTTTTACACATGGGCGGGATTACGGGGGGGCAAGAGGGGGCACTTGCCCCCCCACTTTTTTCCAAATCTTAGTTCACTTTTTTGTCGTTTTTGAAGACAAATGTGCACAACCCTTATCGAAATTATTCCCCCACAACATCTCTATCAAATAGGCCTATTTGTTTCGAATCTAAGTCGAATTTGTGTTTGAGATCGTAACATGTAGCATGCAGAATAACTGGAGCTGGAGCTAGCACATGGTTCGCAGCACAGGTTACGAATCCTGGAGCTAACAAACTAGCGATTCAATTCTGCATGTGATGAATCCGCGGCATGTTCTACAGTGCTAGCTTCAGGAATTGATTTTCAACGTTGCTGCTCTACTGAATGCGTTGAATAACTAAATCCAGGGAAACGATTTACGAAAGCCAGATTTGCATATTGGGTATATCAATAATTAAATTCAATACACTGACACATGACACCCCCCCCCCCCCGTGTCATTCAACGATATGCAATGGCAATGCCGATGTAATTTCTTTACTGCTCGAAATCCTGGAAGGATGCATGCAAATCGAATAATGTAAATTACAAATTGGCACTAACACAGTAACACATTAAATCCATTGTTACAGTATACAGCACTCGGCAGTTTCGGTAGGGGGGGGGGGGTAAAGGTATGTTCAGCCCCCAATATTTGCCAAGTACTCCAAGAAGTGGGGACCGCGGGGAGAATTTCGAAGTGGGTGCTGAACATATTCTTGATCGGTCCAATGCACAATATACTAATAATTTTAGGGGGAAAGAACTGTCTAGATGCGATTTATTGTTACCAGAGGTGTCATTTTTGCTGATTTAGGATTTCCTTTTTGCTTAAATTTCGACGCGCCGCGCCAACTGATGGTGGTGCACCGCCTAAATAGTGACGTATAAGCTTCAGTTGTACATCACCATATAAGTTCTTCCGCCCTCCCTAAATTTACACACGTTCATTGATTGTTTAGATGCAATTTAAAGCCTATATGGGTGTTAATTTTACCGATCTAAGGGTACCTTTCATCGAAAATTTCGACGCTCCTTGCCAACCGATGATGGCGCTCCGCTTAGATAGTGACGTACAGTGGCGTAGGAAGGTACTTTTGAGTGGAAGGGCTGAAGACTGATGGCCGGCCTGGGGGAGGGGTCTAAGGGAGGGGAATTTTTTTGCATTTCCAGGTGGCCTCAGATGCAATTTTGTGCAATATAGCACACTTCAACACCCACTCCATTTTGTAAATAATTTTGCATTTTCACCTGGTCTTAGATGCAATTTGGTACTCCAAATGAGATTTTTTTCTCATTTGGA
>JAIPMN010041268.1:1562-12956 GCA_020650975.1 Apostichopus californicus
AATCTAAGGTACAGTGTTATGCATGGTTTATACAAATGAACAGTGTAAGGTCAGTCTCACCTTGTATTATAAATCTAAGGTACAGTGTTATGCATGGTTTATACAAATGAACAGTGTAAGGTCAGTCTCACCTTGTATTATAAATCTAAGGTACAGTGTTATGCATGGTTTATACAAATGTACAGTGTAAGGTCAGTCTCACCTTGTATTATAAATCTAAGGTACAGTGTTATGCATGGTTTATACAAATGTAGAGTGTAAGTTCAGTCTCACCTTGTATTATATATCAAAGGTACAGTGTTATGCATGGTTTATACAAATGTAGAGTGTAAGGTCAGTCTCACCTTGTATTATATATTAAAGGTACAGTGTTATGCATGGTTTATACAAATGTAGAGTGTAAGGTCAGTCTCACCTTGTATTATAAATCAAAGGTACAGTGTTATGCATGGTTTATACAAATGTACAGTGTAAGGTCAGTCTCACCTTGTATTATAAATCTAAGGTACAGTGTTATGCATGGTTTATACAAATGTACAGTGTAAGGTCAGTCTCACCTTGTATTATAAATCAAAGGTTCAGTGTTATGCATGGTTTATACAAATGTACAGTGTAAGGTCAGTCTCACATTGTACTACAAATCAAAGGTACCGTGTTATGCATGGGTTGATACAAATATCCATAAGCACTGTCATGACCTGAATACTTCTTATCCAGGAATTGTTCAGCTAATATCTGTTGTGCATTAATATTAAAGCCTTTAATTCTTACTGTAGATGAAACTCACACTCACGCTGGAGAGATTTGAAAATACAACCGCAAGTTTTAACATACTAGACCAGCCAACTGAGACTTTGTTAATAATAATCAACTCTTGTCACCAGAATATCACCTATACAATTGTGAATTTCTTACAGTTGATTTTTTGTTAAATAGTTACACTTTGATATTAAGGTATACAGAAAACACTTACCTTATTAAGGGAAATTATGTTGTTTGATGCTACTGCCAGGAGACCAATATCACTCGGTCTGGGAAAAAAACAAAATTTATTACTCTCATTTGTTGCTCTTTGCTTGCAAATGTAAATCAATTTCAATAATCCTATCACTTCAACGTGGAAAGATCATAAATAGGTATGAGATGTGCTGAGTACTAAAACTTGAAAAGAAATAATCAAAAACAAAAAAATGAAATGCTTACAGACATCGTTGACGTATTGTAAGACACAAGAAACGTACTACGGCCGCTGGCCATATCTGGCATCTTTTAAAATCTGTAGTTTGTGATGTGTCAATCTGCAAGCCATATAATAGTCACAACTAATTCAAGGAAAGTTTGAAGTATGATCATCCGAGTCAACCAAATTTCTTTTTGGACAACCAAAATGAGCTTTGGTGGTCGACCGACAGACGACCAGTTGTTAACATCGAATTCAGAATATATTGTAAATAACTACCCCCATCAAATAGGTAAAATGATAAATTGGGTATCCCTGTACATCACCTTGTAAATAACTGCAATGAAACAAACTAAAACTAGTTGCAGGCCTATGATCCAATCAAAGGGGAGTTTTCAAAGGCCGAAACTTGTTGTTCTATTCTCCAAACCTACACATCTCTCCTACAGTGTATACATTGGACATTCTTTGCTATTTTGCTATATTTTCTTTTTCAGACAGCCAAATTTGCCGATTGGAAAACCAAAATGTAACCCATGGAAAAGAAATTGTAAAAAATTGGCATACAATATGCAGTCATTTGGTTGCTCTTTAATCCATGAACTATTTGACCTAAAACGGAAGTCTTATACCCCATAAATTTCATGTACTCTTCGGTTTATTAGCCGGCATTATTTATTGTTTCTATCTTTTATGGTTGTGACTTTCCATGTTATTCTTTATTTTTTCCATGGCACCTTATCTTTTCTTAATTGTAGGTTGGTGATATCTTGTTTCCATCTGGCCTGTTGCTGCAACACCTATGGCCCCTCTTATGAGAGCCCCTGGTCTAGGGGGGGGGCATATCTTTACCTTGCCTTCACCACCTGGTTGTAGAGGGCCATGGCCTTGTCTGTCTTGCCCATGAGTTGTAGAACATAACCCCTTTGAACTCTGATTATGCCTAGCTCTGCCTCTTCATCATCCTTGAAAAAATAATTATGGAATGAACTTCAAATTCCTTTGATGCTACTGAATATTTAACAGGAGCAACAAATCAATGAATATATAAATAAATAAATCAATAAACTAAACCAAAATGAATTTAAACATTAATGAAAGGATGTTAGTAATATGTTAGCTGAATGTATACCACAAAGAAAATTGAAAGCCTGCATATGAAATACTAAATAGTCCCCCCTCCCCCCCCCCACGCTGGTCCTCTGTGTACCCTCTACACACCCACCTCTTCATCTAGACCTTCTTTACCCCCCCCCGCCCCTGCTGGTCCTCTGTGTACCATCTACACACCCACCTCTTCATCTAGACCTTCTTTGCAAAGTTCTTCAGCATGATCCAGTTCTTCCAGCGCCTCTTTAAACTTTCCTTTTCCTGCCAAGAGGCTGGCTTTGTTGAAACTCAACTCATAATTCTCCTCGCTGAGTCCGGGATCCTCCTGAAACACATAAACAATTGTTTTCAAAAAACAGTAATTATAGGGGAGGTCTTTGTTTTTTGAAGAATTTTTAAAGTTTAAGTTCAAAATTGAAGCCATGACAATGTTTCAATTTTGATAAATGCAGCTTTCTTTTTTAATATCCTATATATAGATATCTATGTATTAGCCTCACATTTCTGGTAATTCTTGTCATCATCAACCTTTTCCAAACTTATAGCATAAAAAAA
The DNA here is from genome assembly GCA_020650975.1 of Apostichopus californicus. NCBI lineage: Eukaryota > Metazoa > Echinodermata > Holothuroidea > Aspidochirotida > Stichopodidae > Apostichopus > Apostichopus californicus. The sequence continues at coordinate 4,408 of JAIPMN010041268.1, forward strand.
TCATCCTCTTTTAAAAGTTCTGGTTGTAATTTGAACAATGGTTATTAAATTTTGCAACCCCTCAGTTTGTGAATGTGAAGGTAGGCTGTAAGAGACTACTAACATATGGTAGGATAGGATATCAAATTCTCCATGTTTACCACAAGGGAGCAAAAAGGAACAGAAAACTTTATAACACATCTAAAACCATCTGAGCCACAAGTCTTCCACTAAATACTGGCTGCCCAAGCTAATCAAAATGGAACACCAGTATTCAATTAATTTGTTTGGAGTATTCAAAGAATGGTTTATAAAGGCAAAATACTGATCATAAACGGAATCAAATTCTATTACTAATGACATCAAATTCTGCCTCAAGCAAAGTCTTTTGTTTTTCTCCGATATTTTCAGTTTTGAATCTACTTTGACTTTTAATATCTGACCTCCATAAAATGTTTTTGACTCGTTGCACACAGTATAAAACATTCTACCTTTCTTTCACAACAACATTTAGTCACTGAGATCCAGTCCTTGAAAATACAAAAGTTTGACCTCAAACACAGTAGCAAGATTATAGGTCATACTACAGAATTGTGTAACCCAACCCTACAGTTCAAGTGAGAACACAACATATCTTGCCATAAGTTGAGAACCCTTGACTGAAAGGAGAACCTCATGAATATAAAATGTTTCAATGAAAGAAAAAAAAATTGCAAAAGGACACTCACACTTTCCTGAGCATTCCATAACTGCAGGGCAGCCAAGACAGCAGACAGATTTGTTCCTCTCTCCTCATCAAAGTCATCCTGCAAAAAAAAAAAAAAAACCTGCAGATAAGCTTTCTACCTTTCCAAGATTTTGAGTGAGCTGGCTAGCAGAGAGCATCACTAACATCAGATTAATAAATCAAGTTTGCCTGTATTACTCTAAAATAAATTTTCAAATGTGCATAAAAAAAGAAAGGAAGAAGGGGCTTGAGATGGCTTTTACTCACACTGCTGTTTTTTATGAGATCCTTGTAGATGTCAAGACATTCACTGTACTCTTCCAGACGATACAGCTAACAAGAAAGGAGGGGAAAAAATTCAAAGAGAGAAATGAGCATCAACTATATGAATACTTTAGTAGACAAAACTTGTTCAGCAGCAGCTACTGTGTATCAGTCTTGTCACAGACCCTTCTGAGAAAATGAAGACAAATATCTTTAATCTTAGTGAATCACCTGTAACCAATGTCCAAAGCATTATGGAACCCACTAACACTATTTCAGAGCAAACAAGGGTAGGAAAAGCTTCTATTGATTAGCTAATCTCTAAGAGAAACAACTCCTGAAGAATACTTTCTACAGACAACTTTCTGAAACTTGAGACATTTAGCTTGTCTAGAAACCAAATATAAAGATGAAAAGCAAAATATCAACAACAACAACAAAAGGGGGGGGGGGAGGAGTCAGCCCTCTACCAGCAAATTTAAAGTCTTTTGGATTCATCTTTTTTCATTAATGAGTAACTTTGAACATTTTCAATGATTATTCCAAATATGCTTGTATTCAAATGGTAATCATCTATAATCATGGGATGTTGTCAGGATCCTGGTTTAGTCAAGATGTTGCAAGGTGCAATTAGTGGTCATTTTCTAGTGCTATCTCCAACATACTGTACTCAGACATACATATAAAAAAACACACTACAACATGAGTGCATACTAACAATTTACAACTAACTGCATGATGCAAGTAAGTATACAAGCACCTGTGTCTCTATATGCTGGATTTTCTTATTAAAACAATTGAAATTTGGGTAATGAAAAAACTAGTTAACAAATATATAGAGACAAAAGACTGATTGAAAACAAACTGCGCATCTACTGCAAAATGCCTAGATGTAGCTAAACAAATAAAAAAATCTTCTTCAAAAGCAACAAATAACTAACAAATTTTATGCGAGGTAATTAACCTGGGAGCCACTTACCACTTGACCGAGTAATTCTTTCACCTTATCATCAGGTTCTGTGATATTACGAAGTGTTTTCAGAGATTCTGGAACTTTGTTCAGACGGTACTGGCAGTATGCTTTCTCAAACATCAGATCACTAAATGAGAAAGAGAACAATTGAATTTGGATCATTTAGACAAACAGATAATCTTAACATGTTGTAGGAGAATCAGGCTGATAGCCATCAGGTTGCAATATCTAGTGCTCACTGTTGTTTCAAAATAGTGTTTACAATAATACTGTAGTAGTTCAGAATGAAATAGCCTACGTGCATCTGGCGGCCAGCCGTCACCGTCGGCTTAATACTCGGCCGTCGCCCCGTCTCATAGACTCGTGCCACACAACGAGTCCCTAGCCTACGTGCATCGGGCGGCCAGCGGTCACCGTCGGCTTAATACTCGGTATATGTTAGTAATCCAACAGGGCCTCAAGCAACTAATAATTTATAACAGACCTGTAAAAACACAAGCTCCTGTAAGCTGCCTGTCAGCAATGTTGCAAATATAGCATACACAAACACACAAACAGCCCCTTGCAACTTGCTCCTTACTATTCTCCCTCACCCCCTCCCCCCTCCCCCCACACACACACAAAGGGGGGGAATAATACTAAGTAAACATGTTGGTGTTATGAGTAAAAAAAATCCACATTTACATAGATTCCAAATATGGAAATTCATTCACTTTATATGGAAGAAATTTCAAGAATATGTGTTATAACATGATCTCTCCTATTGTTGCTTTGTTGTTTACTTTCATCTAACCAGAACCCATTCATTATCATCGTTTTTTCTCCAGTGAAATTGTTTGATCCCATCTGTGTAATATAAACCAACAAGCCTCGCTTCATGGTTGTGTAATTTGAAGGTTATAAAAAAGTCTTTCAATTTGAGATGACACAAAAAGTTCATGTCATGGTGTAGTCTGTATTTTCTCAGATCATATCGTACTCTTCAATATGAAATAAATTCAATAGAGTGAGATCAATATCTCACCAATAGTAGAAGCTATGAAGTTGTTAGACTAATGTACTTCTTCTTACAGCCTTCTTATTTATCTATCTATTGTCTTAATTAAGACTACAGATAATCCTGCACACAAGAAAATCTTTGTTGATATTTTAGTAAAGGCATCCTGACCATTCTTATTTTCCTAGGACGTTGTCAACTCACCTGGCAAGGTTCGGGTTATTTGCTATTTCCTTGATGGCTTGCGCAAAATCTGACTGATGTATAAGGCAGACAATCTTGCACTTAAAGGCTACAGCATCTTCTCGATTCAATTTCAATACTGAAACACAAAAGGATAGAAATATGCCTTGTTTAGAGGGCATGTTGGCACAAATTTATATTTTCAAGTGCCTTGGATATGGCATGTGATGTTTATTTATCAGGAGATAAATACAGTAAGGGGTTGCAATACTTATCTGATATATTACAGACCTTTTCTGACAATCTTAGGCCTAGTAGTACTTGCATAGAGTATTTGTTCACTTCTCAATGCATTCTGACAGGTACTTGGTATCTTAATAACTTTACAAAATCTCCCTGGTTCACAACAGTTAGCATCTCCTAAGTAGGCCTATGCTAGGCATAGTTTAACATTAATTATGGGTGTACAAGTGCAAGAGCCTAGGCTAGGCATATGTTTTCACTTCATTGCTACGATTTGACCTCAGGTTACAGAAAACCTGGATGAACCTGGACAGAAAACTGCCCTAGCTAGTTCCATTGATACCTCAACAACAATGCCTGGTCCTAACCAGGGAATAAGTTATCCAGTATTGCATACCATGCCCTAGGCCTATGCAAAATGGGTAGTTTACAATACAAGATGTTGGCTAGTCCAAGGCTATAGCAGTTTTTGTACACAGGAACCATAATATTTTATAAGTGAAAAATTTCAGATCCCTCAAAACAGCTACATACTATTTAAACACTACGTTGTTCCCTGCAAACTGTTAAACTACAAACGGAAAAGTACTGTCGGTACTTAGCCAGTTACTGTTTGCTACCGTATGTTACAATTGAAGAACCTAATATCGATTGTTAATTATCTTGGTATGCTATATCGAGTTTTTATAATCAAAATTACATTTGCTGGTGACGGCAATTATTCTTGGGTTGGAAAAATCTTCATTTAGCTTGTATCGGTTCAATTCCGTGTACAATGGGGTAATTTTGTCCTTCGGTTGTTTGGCAGCCATCTTCACGTCATGTAGAACTAGTGCTAATGTACATGCTATATTCGTAGGTACTCGTTCTGCGAAATATTATTTATGCGGGTCTCGTGTACACGTCCGTGTAGACCTGTTAGCAAACCAGTGACGTCACATAGTGAGAGACTCGAAAAAGGTTATATGGAACGCCAATAGAGCAAAAAAAGCAATCGTAGCATCAAAAGTCGTCGCAGGTTCAAAACCAATCGCAGCGTACACAATCGTAACATCCCAAGCTATCGTAGCATTTAAACACCGTAGAATCAAATACAATTTCAGCATCAAACTTCAATGAAAATCAATCACAGAAATTCATTTCCTACAATGCTATAGTCAAGAGTCCATGTCATCTTAATTTCTACTTTCGCGTATTATATAGGCTTAATTGTTGCGTAATTGTTGGGCACAGTAATGCGCAATACATGCAAAGAACGGTTACCTAATCATTCTTCCCATCCGTTACTTGGCATTGTACCGTTATTTTTCTTAGAACTGACGAAAAACCTTGACATGGAACCAACCAAAGTAACACGGAGGATCCCGAAGCTCATATATTGGTCGTTCGAAACAAAAGGCTAGTTCAACCATTAAAAAAAAAAGTATTCGCATTCGACCGGTATAGTAATCGGGTGTTAAATTACTCGTACTCATCATTCAGTACTCGTTCTCTGATGCCGAAATACGGTACTCCTTTTCAGTGACTCGACTTGTATAACTTGGTACTCAACCAGGACGAATACTTTACGAGTAGGCTATTAATAGGAAAGGACAGTTATGTTGAACTGGCTTTATTACAACAGGAACACATAATTGTCTGCCCTTTGTCATCATATATTTATAACTATAATATTTCACGCGTCTCTGATCCAGCAATATGTCATACATGAAGCATAACGTACTACAACGTACATATATGTTGTTACTTGCTTATACAATGACCACCGGGGAGCAGTTATAAGCATATAGTTTTTGTATAACGAATAAATCAAAAGTATTCGTAAATCATATGCTGGTATTAATATTCATTACAAATGTTACGAACGGAGTTTGAACAGCTTCATGCATGGTCAACTTATGGTAGCATACGCCCATTGAAAGCCCTATTGACTTCTTACACAATAATCATAAAAGTAATGCGGTGTCTAAGTCTAGATAGAAGTTCTCCCTAGCTAACGCTACCCATACCGTATAACTGACAAGCTGGCCTTTCATGGCACCATCAATGTGCCCTACCATAACCATGCAGATTTTTTGCTACGAGAGACTGAAGTTTTCGTCACTTGTAAACAAACCTCTTTACGCAGTCGTAAACGATTTTCGTACGCTGCTCCTGAGAGTGCTAAGCTGGTGGTCTCAAATTGCCTCATTTGACCCACTTTTTGCACCACATATGCTTCCATTGATGCTCTTTAATATCCAAGCCACAAAAATGCAGATCCTAATTGATAATATAGCAAAAAAAGTTTCTCTCCTGCTCCTAATTGGCACTTTTCCTGAGAACACTTGCGGCGGATTGATATAGACGCTAATAGGAGTATGCCACCTTAAGTGACAAAGGTATATGAAGAAATATACTCTTGTTACAAGCCCGTATAATATATTTTGTCTACGCTGTATGCAAAAATAAAGTTAGCTATCAGTCCAATCATGCAATTCTACAATATTAGCAATACGATTCTGACACTTACGTTCACATATTGGGTAAATTCTGTATAACAAATATGGAACCATAGCAAACTGAAAGCGACGGAAAATGTTGTCAGTTGTACGAACTTGACGAACTTTTATTATTTGAACCAGAGAAAATTAACATAAGTTAGTAATTAATAAGAAGAAGAAAAAGGTAATAAAACATGCAATGTAGTCAACGATCACTTTCTACGTAGGGTACTCCAGCTCCAGGAATCACAGGGGGAAAAAAAGCTAAAATCCAGAACAAAAGGAAAGGCTATACGTCATATGCCACTCGCACGGTCGACAGATAACACTTATTTTAAAGCAATGAGAAGTTTTCTGCAGAATGTAATACCTGTTATTCAAACCTTTTATTCGCTTGGTGACCCCAATTTTCACCTGCATCACCTTGGTGAGGTATCCCCTTCCACATTTGATTTTTTTTAAATTATTGTGGGTGCTTAGCTGCGAGCTGGTGTTTATATAGTTTTAGTTTTGAAGTAAGTTTTGTTCAATATTATTATACACTTAACTTTTTTTGTACTTTTGGTGACCCACCAATTAAGAGACCTTAAAAGGAGTCACTTGAATGCTAGGGATGTAATAAACATACAGAAAGGCCAATACAGGAAATTTCACATGAGTGTAACGATATCATAGTTAACGTCTCTATGGGGTAACATGCTTTGAACAATTAATTAGAAGAAGAAAAATTAATTAAATGCTACAAACAGCTGAAGGTTTATATCTTTGATCAACACGGCATAAATGACATTGTATTGGTATATATACTTAAAAAGAGTATAAGCTGCAGCGACAGAAATCAAGTAATTAACACTAATACTATATTTGAGTTTTCTTACAACATACGGTACGTATAGTACTGGCGAACATTTATATTCCTACGAGGAATCGCCTCTAGAAGCAAGGGAACGTAATGCCGCAATGTTGTGTTCTCTTTCAACCCATTCGGCTTCAGTGGCGTAGCCAAGGGGGGCGTGGGGGGGCGATAGCCCCCATGAAAGCTTGTCGCCCCCCAGTCGCCCCCCCCCCCAACTGGGATTTTGGTTGTCGAAAAAAATTACATGTGCGAAAAATATATCATTGGTCTGAATGGTTTCGAATCTCCATGATGACCACTCATGAACGACCCTTCGACCGCGGACCGGCAGTAGGCTATAGTTGCTGAAAACCGGACGTGACATAGCGCATAGGCCGGGTTTTCACTTCTGGGACGTACCCTGATGCTCTTAAAACCGCTAATAAAACAAATTTTCAAGAAAGGAGACAATACTATCGCTGAGAATCAGTCTATCACCCTAATAATGTTTCAGACGCAATCTTTGATCATGTCAGTTTGACATATAGTTTGGTCATTCAGTATGTTACTTGGCTGAAAGCCCAGTCAATCTTTCCTTATTTTCTACGCGCAATTTGCAGATTTGTCGAAAAATGTCAATGCCGGTGTCAAACTCACAATTTTGTGGTATGACTTCCAGGACGGCAAGTCGAGAAACTCACATGCAGTCGCGGCGGATAGCTTCCTTCGCCTATAGATTCGGGGACATTTTGGTATCGTTCCTATAGGCCTATATCTGAGGCCCTGGGGTCATTCCTTGACCGACTTGGTGCAATATAATGTGCCCATTTCGAAGTAAATGTATTCACAGATTGTTAGTTGCCATGGTTTTAACAAATGAGAGGTAGTCTATCCTGAAACATAGGGCAAAATGGGGCTGGGGTTTCCAGTTCGCCGCATCATTTGTCAACTTGCACTAGGTTCTAATGTCGATGTCAATTGGAATCACTAATAACAGAAATAATCCACCAAAATTTAAGGCCGCATGAACTTTATTGCAGATTTCCTGAGTGACGAATTTGTAATTTTCTCCCGCATTCACGCAACTAGATGGCTGCTATATCCAGCCTGGCAAGTGCCATCTCCAGCGATCTGGCAGATATTGAAATCTGAAATTTTCTTGGTACGCTGCGCGCCAACTGATGGTGGCGCTCCGCTTAGATAGAACATGCGGCCGGAATACTCAAATCGATTACGCCCACCCCCCCCCCACGTTTCAAAACGGATTGTGCCCCTGCTTACATGGCTTGGGAAGTGTCATTTCCGACGATCTAGGAGGCCTTTTTAGCTAAAAATTTCGGTATACGTATATACATATTTATTTTACATATATTATATATATACATATATTGAGACTAGTTGAGACTAGTGGAACACTAGTAGTTGTAACTCAGAGTTTCACGCGTTGAGCGATCGTCAGACAACTGATAGCTTCAAATTATGCTCCATGAATATATAGGCTCCTCGTCGGGATTATCGAGGATTATAGGGTTAATGGTGTATTGTTCCTCTGTCGGTGTATGCTCTTTTGCGTCCGTTAGTAGGTTTTTTTTTTGCCTTTCTTTGGTGTTCACTCCTTTGTTGTGTATGATTCCCTTGTCGGTGTTTGGTGGTTGGGCTGGAATTGTTTATGTGGAACTTGTTTTCGTGGCGGCAGGAGGGTCTGTTTGTCTGCATTGATGATGGTGAGTTTTCTGTGAGACAGAGGTTGCATCGCTTTGACTCGTTGTTGTAGGCTTTAGCTCTGCTGGCGATCGACCAATTGATGGTGAATGGCTTGTTAACAATTGTTCTGTTTCAGCTGCCAGATGTGCTTCGAGAGTTCC
>JAIPMN010041282.1:0-12444 GCA_020650975.1 Apostichopus californicus
ACAGCTGATGTGACAGAAAGCCTGTTTCTGTGAAAAAATAAACTTGACATTGTGAACAGCCAACTTATGAATGTGAAAAAATAAACTTGACATTGTGAACAGCCAACTTATGAATGTGAAAAAAAAACTTGACATTGTGAACAACCAACTTATTAATAAGAAAAATAGACTTGACATTGTGAACAGCCAACTTATGAATGTGAAAAAAAATTAACTTGACATTGTGAACAACTAACTTATGAATGTGAAAAAGTCATAGGCGTAGGAGCCTAATTTGATTTGGGGGGGCTGTAATGACTTGCCCGAAAAATATAACCGCTCCGCGCGAGTTCAACGTCTTAATGTGCATATCATATAGGCATTCATCGGTTATTACATCAATCATTTGCCGTGTTATTAAGCTTCCATATTGGTTATAATTATTGGGGAAGTCGTTACAATAATAACGATAATAATAATATCAGTTTAACCATTGAAAAACACACTGCAAATTATTCTTCTTTCAGTAGGTGCCCAAAAAATTCTCAGCATATTGCCCCAATTTTCACAAAAAAATTTGGTTGGGGGGGCTGCAGCCCCCCCCCCAGCCTCCCTCGCCTCCTACGCCTATGGAAAAAGTAGACTTGACATTGTGCAGGTAAAGTGTGAGACTACTTAGCCGTGCAGGCGAAGTAACCAGTGAGACTACTTAGCCGTGCAGGCGAAGAGATAATTCTCAATCAGCTCATTGCTATTCAACACTGTTTATATATCATTATATACTCACTCCCTGACTTTGTCTCAGCTTGGATGCTTCAGAATCATCCGACCTGGCCTCTGTGTTTAACTTCAAAGTCTGAAAGAGAGAGAGAGAAAGAAAGAAGAAATATAAGAACAAAACACATGACTAAGCTGTCATATCAAGAGGCTAATGACTACAGTAATTAATTCAAATTGTATACAGGACAACATCATTTAACACTTGAAATATAAATCTTTGCAACTACAATGTAGCTAACACTTGAAGGATGGATATATGAAGGAGAGGCAGGACATGGGGCAGAGGGAGGGAGTTGAGAGAGGTGTGGAAGAGGTGTAAAACAGATATATTAGTTGGAAAGTATCAAGAATTGGCTATTGTTCTGGTCTGGACACTTGTCATTGTGTTTAACATGGGTTTTAATAAGTACACTGGAAGACGAATCAGATGTCGTCGAGCAGTCACCGATCTCTGTTACAACTGTAACGACTCCCTGAAGGATGGGTAGGGTGGGGGAAGGTGGGAGGGAGTGGGGTGTAAAAAGGGTGTACAAAATAGATACAAATGGGGTGTACAACATAGGCCAGAAGGTTGGGAAACTGTGAATTATGAAGAAAATGAGAATTTCTCCTTCACTAAAAAAAAAAAAAAAAAAAAAAAAAAAAAAAACTTGGAAGGGAAAACTGACGATCTAATTATTCCCTTCAGTGACCGGCCCTCGGGGTACTTTCCACGACCAGATAAGAGACCGACTACTTCCAGACCACTGAACGACACTTAAAAGTCAATCTTGAAATCGTACAGTGCTGAGCTGTAGCCATGCCTAGCAGGCTACAAGTCATCTCTATGGAGAATTAACCTGTCACCATCTACTGAAGGAATAATTTGATTGCATACGTTATATGCGAACCATAAACACATGATACCACAAGCACTTTCACACACTGTCAGTTACAAAGAAACACTGAATTTGACATGAAACTGTCAAAAACCCAAAACTTCTCTCACTGCTCTACAGACAGAACTCGTACATACTGAGTAATAATAATATTTAAAATACTATTTGCTTTTTATATAGCGCTTTATACCAGCGATAGGTCTCAAAGCTCTTTACAGACGATATGTTACCCCTGGTCAATGATAACCTGTCCCAGAGACAATCCCTCCAGTCGGCAGCAGTTATGTACTGCGCCCAATGACAAGTTACCTCACAGGTACCCATTTAACCCCCTGGGTGGAGAGAGGCAAGTGAGATAAAGCGTCTTGCCCAAGGACACAACGTAATGAACTAGGCAGGAATCGAACCAGCGATCCTTGGATCACGAGTTCGACGCCTTGGCCAATTGGCCACCACACTCTCAAGTCTGTTGCTCTGCTTGTGGACTCACCCAGAGTGACCTCCACTCCCTATGAAGGTCTGTATTAATGTTGCTCACAGCGAGCATCATGAAGTAACGATGATGATCTCTTTTGGGGGATTTTCTCACTTTTGTTAGGATCGATTTCACTTGTGCTTTATAGAGTCATAAGATGAACTGCAAGGTTTGTTTACTCAGTGATTTTGCTATGCATATATACTAATGTACTCTCACAGATAATGCATGTTGGACATTCTGACAAGCAGTCATTTCCAAAACTTACTAGTTTACTGGTTTACTGGTTACCAGTTCATTCTAGGCACGGTAGAAGGAGGTGCTAAGGTTGTGGAGAGACAGGTAAGGAGAGAACAAAGTAAATAGAGTAAACTTCTGCAAACTGAAATACTTTCATCCTTACAAGATGGCATTTCATGTTACATTGTTCTGCGAGGCAGTGTTTACATGCCACCAGCAAGGCAGTGTTAACATGCCACCAGCAAGGCAGTGTTTACATGCAACCAGCAAGGCAGTGTTTACATGCCACCAGCAAGGCTGTGTTTACATGCCACCAGCAAGGCAGTATTTACATGCCACCAGCAAGGCAGTGTTGACATGCCACCAGCTGTTGGAAACTGCAAATTCGCTGTTAGAAATCACAAGCGCACCCACCGTCTATGGAAGTTAAATCTAAATACCAGCCCAGAGTCGACCTTCCCTCGAATAACGTAAACTCGCGATGCAATCCAAACACGTCAGAAGAGGGTAAAAGAGAAACAACAATCCTTGCACAAGACGGGATACGAAAACGACCTGTCATTAACTAAGAGAAAACTTTCTCTGTTAAAGAACCATCGCTAAGTGTTGACGTTGCTCGTACCCAGAGAAAGAAAAAAAACAATCTGAAATACCGAAGTAAACTGTATTACCACTTATTACGTATGTTTGTCATATCGCTCACAGTAGGCAGAACCAAAAAATAAAAAAACAAAAAAAAAAAAAAATATTTAGAAATATTTTCCGAAATGTTTTCCGAAGCTGAAAGATAAATAAGGATGGAATACCATTAAGGAAGGGTTGGTTACACAAAGATCCGAAATTTTCGACCACTTTATAAAAGACACATCTCGACACGTTTGGTGGTAGAACGTGAAGGAGAGAGGTCGCCAAACGGAGGTCAGTGTCAAAAGGTCACCCAGGTCACTCTTGACAGCTAGAGTGTGCAAATAGTTGTAACTTAGAGACAGGTAAGTGATGAAGCTAAATGAAATTCACAAATGCAGTAGAAATAAATCAATTTGTCGTTCTTTTCAGAGTACGAGTCCTTCCACAAAGTTCCAATGCCGCAGCACTTTGAATCAAGTAATCCGATGATATGATATAATGATATGTGGGATATATGTAATTCCAATCCGTGTGATTAATGTAGAAACGTATCTGATTCACAGCAGGCATACCTAAACTATGAACAATGGTTCTTATAGAAATACACTTAAACAGGACAAACAAAGAGCTATTGTTTGATTTCTCAGGATCCACCACACACTGGAAGAGAACACTTTATACAGTATTACTATTACATGTAGTTACTGTATATAACACTTGTCCATCACAACACAGCCTTGAAGGGAAATTTGGTCATCATCTCTGACAACCTGATGATCAAGTTCAAAATTTGTCCGGTGGTGAATTGGAAAAATCGCTGTTACAAATTCATTTGACAGGAACGTTTGTTAAAATTGCAAAGTGTCCAATCACCGGAAATAAAACATTATAACACAATATGACCGAACAACACACAGAAGAGAAGGACAGAACAGATTATAGAAAGGAGATAAAAAAAATAATTCTGCTCCCGTCAAAATATCCATAAAAAAAGAAAAAAGTTTAATATTATGCTCCTAAGAGTAACTCCCCGACGGAACAAAAGAAAAGAGAGAGCGCATGAAACGACTAAATTCATGTGCGGCTGAGCGATAAACGTCTACATACAGGTAATAATGTAGAAATTCACGTACCTGCTGCACTGTTACCTACACGGCCACAAACAGACGTACAATACACACAATAACTCTATAGCACCCCGTAGAAAAACAATCCTCTAAAATTGTGACCAAAAGAATTCTCCAACAACGACAGGTTTACACCTGATAATTTTTTTTTGTCCCGAGAGATTTGCTGGTAGGGGATCCTGTATAACATCAGTACACCCCGCAGTGCAGTTTCTGAACAAGGCAGTCATATGAGACCATTTTAAAGCAAAATTCAGGGAAAAAAAGTGGAGTTCTTTGTTCGCTGTACCTTGGTGTGATGACCATACCTGATCGCCAGCTGGTTACCAATGGCAACAGACATACCAGCAAAATTAAGATCAAAGTATTTGATATTTGTGTATGATAATATATATACTGTGTAGGGGAGAATGAATGATACTATATATAAACTGTGTAGGGGAGAATGAATGACAATATATCAACTGTGTAGGGGAGAATGGAATTTATGCATGTTTTAAAGGAATATTCTGTAAATTAGACTTAGAAGAAAGAGGGCAATATAATTTGTCATGATGTGCAAAAATGTGAATGTTGCCATGCCAACCTTTATGACTTTAGGAAGAAGGCATGGTGTAATGAAGATTGATATATTGGAGGATATTTGAAGAGTAGGGCCATGGTAGCATCGGTAAACCCATTCATCGGCATTCCCATTACCTTGGATACTGACTCATTTTAAAAAAACAAAAAACAAAAACAAACCTCACAAAAACAGAAAACCTTGTAATTTTTTTATAGCCAAACACAGCCGATTGAACAGGAACCTGCATTCTCCGATTACACGGCAACTGTCTCTCTTCATTTATTCAATTCCACTCACTTAAACTTCGCTTTACACCGGTCTTCGTGTCATACTTTCATAGCTGATCGAACCATGTATGAAATCTACGACGAAATTGCCTAATTCGTCCAATTAATTGAAAACCTCAGTTTTTCTCTGATTCTCCGGCAGGCACGGAACTAGAGACCGTGCGCGTGATGAAACCGTCGCCCGAACGGGGATCTCGTTAAACGATTCCGACAATCTCTACAGATGACTTCATCATTAACCGGAAAAGCTTGCTAGCTTCAACCTCATTAGACTTGACACACACCAGTCGGCAGGTTTCAAGACGATTAAACCTCGTCGATACGTCCTCAATAAGGGATGCCGATCATGCCGAAAAAATCAAACTTTTCCGTGTTGACAGAGCCCACGGATAAATGGCTAAGAGCAACCGACGGTTCGGTTCTTTTTTCTTTTATTAATTCCTTCTTTCTCTTTCAGCTCCGATGGAAAAACCTCAGGTCCAGAAGGACCAATCGTTAATGGAAGAGCAAACTTCTTGTTGCTATGGGAAAAGCAGTGATTGGTTGTATGTTGTCTGGGGTAAGAGCTTAGTACAGTATGAAGGCCATCAATCAGGGAGTGAAGATGACAATTAATTGGATTTGGTGGTATGGCTTTGAGAAAATCAAAATTTGACACAGTTAACATCTAAGGAAGTGATAATAATCATAATAATAAATTACATTTATATAGCGCTTAATACAGCGTTTCAAAGGGCTTTACAAAGTAGGAAAGAGACAAAGGAAACCAAGGGAAAAAAGAAACTAGGAATCAAACAGAAATGTTTTAAGTTGTCTCTTGAAAATACAAAAGGGAGGAAAGAGTCACGAAAGTGAGATGGGAGTTCGTTCCAAAGAGAAGGCGCAGCGACAGAAAAGTAATAGATATAGACTTTACTATATACTCATATTAACAGTGCTGACTGTACATGGCAGGTCTTTGAATGTAGGTGCATGAACAGGATACTACAAGACGTACACTACTATCCTACTGAGGCAGTGTACTGTTAAACCATACATGTAGGCTTCTGAGTTACCTGCATTCTGTATCTCCCATTGGTCACCAGAAATATGCCAAGATATGTCAGAATCAGACATGTATGAAATCACTAGGTGGAGGATATTTGAAGAGTAGGGACAAGAGGGAGGGTAAGGGGAGGGGGGTGAGGGGGAGGGGTGAGGGGGAGGGGGTAAGGGGGAGGGGGTAAAGCGAGGTGGTAGTCCCAGAAAGACCATCCATTGCAGAAGGCCCAGTGTCAAACGGCTTCAGACGGCTTTTCAGTGGAAAGACAAAGGATATGTAGGACACAGATAAGAGAGGGATGAGGTAGTTGGACCAGAGTGCTGTGTCCATTTGTGTAGGTGGGGGGGGGGGCAAGGGGGGTGGGGGTGGGGAGACAAGTGGCTAATGGACAAAACAAAATGTGACATCAAACTTTCAAGTTCAAATGTTGAGTAAATTAACTGACACAGTTACGAAACCGAGCATGTAAAATATAAAGTAGCTGGAGATGATTAATTGCTGACACAACTACTGTAGCTGTCACGACTGGAGAATTATTTACAGGTTGTCGGAACTACCGTGGACATTATAGTCCCCGCAAGAAGTACAATGAGTATATTGACCTGTCAGCTGGAGTAGCTTCCAATTTACAGAACAAACAACGCTTCAGATATATGCCTTTAATATAACTGTCAACAAACGCTCAGCACTTTTGTCGTGAAATGTGTAAAGTAGGAGTTATAAATGAGGTAATGTAGATTGCAATCAGACAAGGCTTGTCTCTTAGGGGACTTGGCAAAGTTTATTCAAGAAATGTATTTTATACAGCTGGGTATGTTATATGTGCTCACAGAGTGTGTATGTCTGTTTATAACATCTATCAGAAATGTGCTCACAAAATGTGTATAAATAACATCTTTTAGAAATGCTTGGGACTGGAAGGGTGGAGGAGGTATGGGAGCGAAGGGGGGAGCATTTAGGAAAGGAGGACATTTGATGCTAAAGATCCACCAGATTGGTTTATAGGGAGTGAAGACTCGCGCACAAAGAAACGTCTGATGCCGGTACTCTGACCTAGTTTCGAATGAGGTGTAACAGAAGTGTTAGACACCACCATCGATCCCAGAAAATACACACACAGCTTGCTACCGTCGGTAATTAGACACTAGTGTACAGTCAATACATGCAGCTACGGTCAATACCCACAGCACAGTGTACATAGCAGTGATGGACATCTCAGGTCCAGATAAAAGATATTAAGGTATCACGTTTCATTACTGTCTGCGTTTTATAACGACAAGAAAAAAACTTCACTTGCAAGCAACGGAAAGTTAACTTTTTTCAGAGGGCGGCACACGGTTTGGGGCGAGTCTTCAATGCCTTTAATGTAGAATAACACTGGGATGCTATGGTGATAAGGAGGACACAGGTACAGTACCTGTACTTTATATGTGAGATAGCAATTGAATGATCATGTGACCTTGTCACCTGATACTCACCTGTAGTTTGGCAAGAGGTATGATGTCACAGTTCTGTGGCCTATGCCAGACAGTCTGTTGCAGCATTTCATTGTAATAGTAGAAACGGGAAGTGTTTGGATCAAATAGTTCCCACCACTGGTTATTGTCTCTCTTTTTCCTGTAGAAAAACAAAAATAAAAAGATGAAGAAAAAGAAACAATTAGTAACAAAACGAAACTGACACAAACTTTGACTTTCGGAGGTAAAACATCATGTATAAATGGCTTTCAAAACAGCCATAAATTTTGGCATTCAAGTTCTGAGGGTAACTTTTAACCTCACTTCCTTTTACATACTGTAGTAGCTTTTTGACTTGATTCTTGTACTTAAACTTGGTACTTCATCAAATATAATGGAAATTTCATTACAAAACTCCTTCATTCGTTGGCTTGAACTATCAAGACTTCTGTTTGAAGTGATGAAAAAAATGATTTCAAAATACTTTCCACTTGAATAATGAATGCTAAGTGTTGTCAAGACAACAAACTTTCCAGGAAACACAGGTCACAAGGTATTTACTATTCATTTTTTAATGTCAGTTACACCTTAGAGTGACTATTCATATATATATATAGAAGCGGTGGCCTTAGCTGGAATCCAATCTAACCTATAGTAATAACACTCAATGAGTTTGGAGAACTTTATGATCACACAGGAAATAATCTAGTGTGTTAATCTAGGTATTTACTATTCATTTTGTAATGTCAGTTACACCTTAGAGTGACTAAATTCATAGGGGTGGCCTTAGCTGGAATCCAATCTAATCTATAGTACACTACAGGAAATAATCTAGTGTGTTAATCTAGGTATTTACTATTCATTTTGTAATGTCAGTTACACCTTAGAGTGACTATTCATAGGGGTGGCCTTAGCTGGAATCCAATCTAATCTATAGTACACTACAGGAAATAATCTAGTGTGTTAATCTAGGTATTTACTATTCATTTTGTAATGTCAGTTACACCTTAGAGTGACTTTTCATAGGGGTGGCCTTAGCTGGAATCCAATCTAATCTATAGTACACTACAGGAAATAATCTAGTGTGTTAATCTAGGTATTTACTATTCATTTTGTAATGTCAGTTACACCTTAGAGTGACTATTCATAGGGGTGGCCTTAGCTGGAATCCAATCTAATCTATAGTACACTACAGGAAATAATCTAGTGTGTTAATCTAGGTATTTACTATTCATTTTGTAATGTCAGTTACACCTTAGAGTGACTATTCATAGGGGTGGCCTTAGCTGGAATCCAATCTAATCTATAGTAATACTACAGGAAATAATCTAGTGTTCTTATTTTGTGTAGCTGTTTTTGCAGGCGCTGAATATATCAACAATGTCTCATATACAAGACATATACAAGACTTTACACTTGTATTATAGCAATTTTACCATGTTGCATCCTAGCATCCTTGTGATGTGATACAGGATATATTATTCCCTGTCAAAATGCAACAGGAAGCATCGACACATCCATTGAGAATTCCAAAACTTATCAGATTTTGACATAAATTTCTCCTCGCGACAGGCTTACCTGTCTCCTCGCGACCAGGTAACGAGAGGCGGAGTAAATTGTTATGGAAGCAGACAATTTTCCTGCTAGTATCCATCTCAACACCCACCCATACAATAAATACTTTAAGTACCTTTTTATTCTATATATTACAAGTATGGGACATAATTTACTGCTCAAATGTTACCAAGGTATTGTGAAACCTTAAATTTGTTTTTGTTTTGTCACATGTACTAAGGTCCTGTTTACTACAGTAGCTAATACATTGGATGTTTTTAGTTCATATGTAACATTTTTTTTTTTTTTAAATAAATTTCTAAACTGTCGTGACAGAAGACGTCATAAAATTTAATGAAACAGTAATATCACAGTAATTATACTAGGAATACCATTCCATGTGGCCACTGATGCTAAAATGTTCATATTCATTAGGGGTGGGGGGGGTAATGCCCACCCCTGACCCCTATTTAACTGGTTTGAAATAAGCCAGGACACCCTTGAATATCCGTCTGTTGGTAATTGAAGTAATCTCTTAATTTCCTCTAATTAAAATAATTAGTCACTTTACTTTAACCACGTAGGCTTTAATTACACCCAGACAGTAAACTGGTGATGATTTTATTGTGTACAACACAATTAAATCCTTCCTTTGTGTAAATCTTCTATGACAATGGTTTGTCCTTTCCTATTGTTACAGTGTCCTTCCAAATTGTACAAAGCTCCATAACAGTTCCTGTATCTAGATATCTAACTCTTCTCAAGTTCCTCTTAATGCACACATATACATTATAAACATATGTATACAGGGATGTGCTCACACTGGGCGGCACCGGGCGGCTGCGCCCAGCACTTCTGAATGCCGCCCAGCACAAACAGTATTTTAAACATTTCCGCCCGGCACTTTTTTGATGATAATTTAACAAATTTTACCATAACCAAAATCTGGGAGAATACATGGTACAGAATAGGAAAAATAGCACCACCTTAGCATACTTCATGTGAAAAATTTGTCAAGTGGGGAGGGGGTACCCCACCCATGAGATCCCTCTCCCAGGGTGTGGATCTCACTACCGCACAATCTGCCCCGCACTCAAATATTCCTGAGCACATCCCTGTGTATATATATATATGTAAATGATACTAAGTTCTATATAAACTACACTGTGGTTTATATACTGGATATATATGTACACAGCTCTGTACACTGTGTCTGATAGCTGATTTATACACCAGTCCTGACTATATATATATACAGTATGTGGATATATACGTACAGTTGAACACATAACAGTAACGGCATCTACAGTCCCATATTAAACTGTACAGTAAAGTTAAAGGCCCATAAATATGCCAATTACAAAAGTTATGAATTAAATTTAGCGCATACACAGGAACCAGAAGGCAAAACTTCAAGGAATTTTAACAATGTAGTTATTAACTCCAAGTAGATAGATTGACTGTCTTCTGCCTGTGTGCTGAGTGTACACTGTGTGTTAAACTCAGTACATACCAAGAAGAGGAAGAAAGAAGATGTCCTGGTGGGGGGAGTCCAGTCCAGTACTTTACTCCCCAGGGGGTCTCCATAAGGCAGCTGGAAAAGGCGGTGGGGGAGGGGGAGGGGGGGTTGGTAAGACTGAGACATAATAAATGAAGGCATTATCAGGACCTAACAAAAGACGTGGGATTAAGGGGGCCCAAACCTGAGGCGGACACACATTTTACTTTCTAAAACAAAGCCATAAATGGCCTGAACCCGAAATGGGGTTAAAAGAGTATTTTGTTCACTTGTAAATTGCACAGGCAGCAGAAGGTTGGAATTGATCTCTTCAGACCTTCCATGACTTATCGCCCTTTGTTTAATAAGATTTATCAGTCATTAAAAACAATAAGTCATCAAAAATGATAGCAGTCATTAACGATGCCACTCGAGAAACAAAATTTGATCGCCAGTATCCCTGGTGGACACAATGTTGCATATATGAGTGTTACAGTATAAAATCACATGCAAATTTGCAAATCAGAAATTCTTTTTTTCCCCCTCAAATTTTTAAGCTTTTTCTTTACAGTTAAAATGAAAGCTATGAAACTTCTGTGTTTTTTGTGTGTGTGAATAATCAAGGTATTAGAAATGCATTATATTCGTGGGATTTTGGCAATGAATGAATAACTTGAATTTTTTTTTTGTGACCAAAATCAATACAAAAGGCTATTCTCTAAAAGGTTTGAGTAAATAGACAAATTGTACACGCTTCAGTTACTGCCCAGTGTACACACAAAAAACCCACACAATAACCACTTAGAATTCATAACAATGGTCTTCTGATTGGTACAAAGCTGTGAAGGGTATGTTTAAGGGTATGTCAGGGCTAAAGTTAACCTTAAATTCTTTTGATCTAAGAGCATCCACAGTATTGCAAAATGAAATCAGGAAAGCAAAATCTTAATAATATTGTACTAATAGTATCACAATAGGTAAAGTGTTGGGAAAATTTGCAATAGTCCATTATATCATTATACATAACAAGAGAGCAGGAGGGGAGGGGGGGGCGGGGGAAGGGGTGGGGGGATTTTGCCAAGTATTGCACTGACACTACAGAGGACACTTTACACCAACACTAAAAATGGTTGTAATCAAATATCAACATTACAAAACAAAAATATGCCTCTGAAGAAGATCCTGCTAGGATAGATATGTTCAGGTCCTCTTTTTGTTTGTTAAACAGAGCTGTTTTATCTCTCTTTGAAAACAAACATACAGTATTAACAGAACACTCTGATTTGTGGTCACATTAATAAAAAACCAACAGGTACAGTACATCGACAACTTTGAAATTGATAACACAAACTTTAAAGAAAAAAACATACATGTTTGATAACACAAGTTCGGTGATAGAAACTTTATAATAACAACTTGATATTAACACAAACTGTATAATATGTGGGTAAACACGAAAACAAAACGGAAACCATAGCTCAGTCAAATCATAACACCTGTAGACAAATAAGACAATTACACATTAGCACCAAGTGTATCTAACCGATATTAAATAAATAATAAACATGTCATTTATAATTCACAGGTTATAGTACACTGTATTAACAATCTCACAGACTTTACAGAAACAGAGCACCAACTTAACACCTTCTACACATTGATATTAACAACAGTACAACACCAACTTTGCACGGCATCAACATTAGCATCCACACATTAATATCATGTGCTAATAGTACAGTATATAACACAGTATCAAATCTTGTGCTAGGAGAGATTCAACTCTCTCCACAGTACCATGCCCTCTCTTAACACTACAACTTAATATAAATATCTAACCACATTCTGTCCCTGTGAGTCACTTGTTTCTTTGGTGAAGACACTCAAACAAAAGATACTATTTTAATAAAATTACATATCCAAATATATATATAT
>JAIPMN010041296.1:0-12931 GCA_020650975.1 Apostichopus californicus
CATGGGTGTACCAATTAATATCAAGTTATGTTTAGCATTCCAAGATGAAATAGCACGGGTCTAACCTCAAAATATTGTTGCAATTTTGTGGCATAATTCCTTTTCCCGATATCATTTAACTTGATTGTTAAGGACCTGCTGTCTCGCAGATCTTTTGCGTAAAGTCACAGCCCAGTGCTCCAAGCAATATGTGAGTTGTTTGCTATAAATCCAAAGGGAAACACTGAAGTGCCTTGAAACAATTCTGTCTCAGTCATTTGGTAGTCACATTTGGTAGCAAGGTATCGGGCGATAGAGAATTGTGCTTCCAGAAAGCAAGGTCAAATGAAGCTAGAGAACCATTTTGCTATGACAACAAGGACAATCTGACATCT
Source organism: Apostichopus californicus (assembly GCA_020650975.1). Taxonomy (NCBI): domain Eukaryota; kingdom Metazoa; phylum Echinodermata; class Holothuroidea; order Aspidochirotida; family Stichopodidae; genus Apostichopus; species Apostichopus californicus. The sequence goes on from JAIPMN010041296.1 coordinate 375, forward strand.
GGCAATGTTGGATAGCCGTACAAACTTTACAAATATCAAAATACATTAAGGTAAAAACTAAAGGATAAAAGGACATATGTTGTTTTCAACGTTTTCAAAACCTAACCCTATGGCACAACGAAAGGCTCACCAAATATGATTACGATGATAATGAGGTCGAAATGCGCAATGTTATGTCAGTGCGGTAAACAACGGTAAATATATCGTACTTCGTGTTGTCGTGTGAATGGCACTTTGTTACTTTTCACTTTTACTTTAGCCAGAAGGCTTCTAAAACACATACATTGTATTCATTTTATTGAATCAAGCATGTATATATGTATGTCGACAAATAAATTTGCAATAAATTTACTCTGAGATTGTGGCACGTAGTTTCAAATACTGTTGTGTTAAGCGTTTGCCTTCTTATCTCGAAATTCCGATAAAACTAAGATTAATTTTGATCAATTAACTACCTGTTGCTCCAATTGAATGGTTCTTCCGCCTTGGAGTGCATGCTTAGGTGCACGTCAAAAACGTTGGGGATACATATTCGTGTTCTAACACCTTCGAAAGTGTAGGGTATGAGGATAAGGAGGGAGAGGTGAGGTTCCTCTGTTCTTACGCCTATAAAGGTTCTTTGATATGAAGAATCACAGAGTGGGGATATTATACATAATTTACTGCTTGATTGCATTTTGAATGAAAATAAAACAGTTGGGATTATTAAACGCCTTTCAATTGCTGTTTATCAGGTTTCAGGATCGCTCTCTATTCTTCGCTGTAAGAACAAGTCAACGTAAGCACATGCAATTTAAGCAGTGGGGAGTAGTAAATGCTTTATTTTTTTTTAGAAGAAATAAAACTGATTTTGGTTACCAGGAGTATATTAAACTGTGTGGATGAATTCTGCGAGCATTGGATACCCTTGGTAAGTCTTTCTACACGCTGAAAAAAGAAAGCTTTTAGTGCCTTTAAAATTTCTATAGCTTTTCCAGTTTAGATAGTCACCTTTAAAATATGAAACATCTCTGGAACGCTCCTTTAAGATGATAATGGCGTCGACTCCACAGTGAACGATGACATGTAAATGTAATTGATCCCTTGTTTCTTTCTTTATAAATTCTAATTACTCACAAGAAAAAGTTTTCTTTTAACGTACATCATATAACCAATAGAGGAAGCTTCGATGGCATTCATCACAATTAACCGTTGAAAAATTTGAAATGCATTGTAAAGACGTCCTTTGAGACGATAAATCTCTTACGATTTTGCCATCGAGTTTTGTGTCTCATCTGAGTAACTGACTTGGTTGTCTTTATATTCCTATCACTTTAACAAATCAAATATCAGCTGTTACAGAGTTTATTTTTCAAGTGTTATAGGAACACAGCCTAAACTGATAGCAGTGCTTTGTTTTTGACGGCCTGCAGTACACCACAGTTAAATTTGTGCCTAACCGTATACTTTTTGGTTTCGATCATCCGATGATAATCGTAACCTTCGTAGTCATGCAGGCGGATATCTGTGTGTATGCGTGCGTGGGGTGCACAAAGGTGTGTAATGAAACGTTGTGCTGCTTGTACATGATTAATGTATTGAAATGGACGATATCATTGTGAATAGTCGGTATAATATCTTTGCTTCAGTTGTTGAAGTTTTCCGTTGTAGATTCAGTGCCAAATACAAATCTCAGGTTTGGATGTAGTAACTTTTGGGAAATGACCAGGCGCCGTTTACGAAAATTAACCTAGTTAGATGTTTAAGAGGCAAACCAGACGCAAACTCTTGGGGACCAGGAGGTAAATTCCCCCGGCGCCTCCTTAATGTATGTTGTACACCCTAGCTATGCACTAAAGCCTTGTGTGTCCCATTCATATAAGATTATCATGTTGCATCATTCAACCCACACTGCAGTTTTACTGTCTGGTTATATAAGTTGTACATCGATCATGTGTGCTATCCACATAGGCGTAGGAGGCCGAGGCGAGGGGTGGGGGGGGGGGCTGCAGCCCTCTTAGTTTGCCTTACTAATCTGACATTGATATTGTGATGTTTGGACACAGTTTGCACTCCATGCTTTCCTTCTCTGTCCAAGACGATGTTATATGTATCACTGTTGGCGTTATAACGGATTTCGAATTTCAAAAATGAGTAGAGTCTCACCAGTAAGCCCTAGCATATAAGTCACAATTTTCGAGCAAATCGTTACAGACCCCCCTCCGTCCCCATCAAGTTACACCCCTATGTCTATGCATGGTTTGAGATAGGTCACTTGACGATGTTTCTATATAGTCATGTATAACACCTACCGCCAAACGTGTTTTCCTGATCGCCGGTTCACTAGAGCATATGCAATGCAAACAATGTTACGCCCGACCTTCGATCTCCATACAGCTCGGCCTGCAAGATTTAGTTACTCTTGAAATTCCCTGACGTGTGTGTGTACGGAAGCTATAGGTAGCCATGAAGATAGCGGTTTTCGTTAGAGAGCTCACTAAATAAAACCTCAAGTCACAGGTTCTTTAGTAAAAGAAAAATGTGAAATGCATCCTTTCCTTCATTTCCTATACCCAAGAATCTTACGGACCAAAATACCATCGATTTAAATCGACATATACCAAGTAACCTTCACGTGATACATTGTCACATGTCAATCATCATCGAACTTGGGATTTGGAATATGTTAATGAGCTAAATCGATGATATGTCGATTTAAATCGGTATATTAAATTAATTTATATATTGTCGCCTTCAGTTGTAGTTAAGAACCGTTCCCATTTTAATCATATTTGAGGGAGTTGATAAGGCAAAAATACAGCTCATGACGTAACGAGTAACCAATCACAATCGCGTATACAGGTTTGCGCAATAATATTAAACATCTGACAACATCTGAACATGGCGTCAAACAAGTGATTGGACGGCCCCGAAATAGAAAAAAAATAGAATGTGTTATCCATGTTTCAAAGACAGCTTCGGGAAAGTGACTGCATTTACTAATATCTCTAAAGTCATTAGAAGTGCCAAGGAATGTAAGAATTTATTTGGAGAACTAAGGGATTTTGCAAGGACCATTTTGTCTGACAATACAGGCACGACAACGTGCGGGTATCAATGGTAATGTTACATGATGTTTTCTGACGTATCCAAAATCTAAAGGACTAAATCGAAACTTACACAAGCAATCGTATTTGTAGTAAAAGGCTCGGCCCTTTCTCCTTTTTGTGAAGTGTTTGTACAATTTTAGAGCCAAGACCGTAGTCTACTCTAGGTCCTAGATGATGGCCAGTCATAATAAATACAATAATAGCATTTCTTATAGATTGCTGTGGATTGCATAGTCAAACTTGTAGGGTCTACGATTGTTGAATTATTAGCTGTAAACAGCAAAATACACACTGTTACTGTTAGAGTAGTTAACCTAGTAAAAGCTGATTTGTGTGATTGGCCTGCGAGGGACATGTTTCTTTAAACGTAAATTCATGCGGATAATCTTTTGTAAAAATTGATAAAAATTGTTTTATCACGCACCAAAAAAACACACTAATGGCTTGCAGCATAAGGTAACATATTTTATCGTAGCATTATCAGGCACTGTTTTTTTTCATGTAAAAAATTGTTATAATATTGCAAATCTTATTTTAAACTATCATCTATGCAACATTATAGTAATTCAGAGCAACTTTAAATTACTTCTGGTGAAGTAAACAAGTCTGCTTTGTCAACAGAATCAATGGATCAAGGACCTACCCTAGAGTTGTAAAATTTGTTCGAAACCTACATGTAGGCACACTAATTACTTATTACTTTGGTCAACAGTGGTGTTAGTTTTAAAAATTTTGTTTTCCAATGACTCATTTCATCAAGTCATTTGACACTCTGAAGTTTTTTTTTATCAAATTCATACTCGTTGCACCACATAATGTCCTCACCCGTACATGTTGAATTTCTTGTTCAAGTAGTTTAACAATGACTAGAATACTGTCAGTGTTCATATGTGCCATTAATCAAATATGCTTGTATATGGTTACACTTCGTTATCTCTAAAGGTATTAGTTCCTTTAAAGTAACTCTACAGACAAATTCTTCAAAAACATTTGAGAAACAAAATCTTTTGTAATAATAATATAATTCAGAACTGGAACTAACACACATTGCTCTCCTTTATTACATAATACTTTATGATTTACAATTGAGCGTCACTACCATATACTTCCTAATTCATAAACTAGATTGCTACGTATAAGTATCCCCTCCTTACACAACCCCACCCTTCCCCACACTTCCCCAATCTTTAAACTATGTCTCAAATCAAGGGTAGGGGGGGGGGGGAGGGGAATCTCCAGAAATTTTGGGGATGGGCAGGATTTTAAAGACCATTAATATATTAATGTCCAGTTGCCAAACATGTATGTGAATTGCACAGTTTATTGGATATGATTAAAGGTATATTCCGGGTACTTCCTTAGGCCAAAACCAGAGTCTGTATGGCGAAGATTTTTTTCTTAATTTGGTGATATCGTGTGCTTGCATCTGACAACAATAAAGTGAATAATGTCATCATGGCAATTCAGCTGAAAATATCTTGTATTTCAACATCAAATTTTGCTAACTTCAATTTTGACTGTTGACAAACATTCCGAATGTATTAGCATTCACGGATAAATCAACAACAATCTGATATGGTTTTAATATCTTATATTAGATTAAAGTTATCGTTAATTTGTTCAATAACTTCTTGAATATTTCAATATATGCTGAATTCAGGAAAAAACCCCAGAAAACCTAATGGCTAGCCATACGTATTTCAGATACACAAAACACGAAATCAATTGAGCTATCACGGAAATGCACTGCAAATGGACTTTACATCACAGTGACTACATAACGTGACCAATTGAAGAAGCGAGCTGCTTTTCATAAAGATTTTGAACATTTATTTGCTACAAGGATATACCTGTTTCTGTGTACGATGACGATTAAACTGTGAAAGAAAAGTGGAAAGATTGGATAACTCTACTCCCCGGTGAAGTATATGGTCTGTTTCGGCTGCTGTACCTGATAAACACGTCTGTGGGAGTTGATTCTATTAATAGCGCTCGGGAAGTCCGTGTATTGTTAAATTCATATTATATATTGGTACTTCATACACTGCACTTCATTACCATGATTAGGTTGCGCTTAGAGACATCTGGGAGACATCAATTTAGAGTACGCAGAATTCATGTCTATATTTGATGCTTCATTTGTGTCCAGTTAGTTCCGGAATTTTGTCAAAAGGTACCAGTTCTTTTGAGAAAGGTATGTATTTTTCATTTGATTTATTGAGAGAAGACACAATGTAAACCATTAGAGTTAAATTATATGGGAGATTGATGCCTGTAATATAGCTATTTCCATTCGCAAGATTTTACGCTTCTGTTGTTGCGAGCCAGTAATACTTGAAATTTGAACACTTTATGCAGTTAAGTAGAAGTGTAAGCGGACAAACACAGTATCACAAGAATATGAATATTCACAAATGTCGCGTCAAAGGTGGATAGTTTCCTTTCCTTTGAGTTTGGTGGGAGTCAACGGTCAAAATGTGATCTTATATTTGTCTTGCGACGTGCGACATCTTTTTGGGTGGAGGCTAAATGCCACTTGAGGTCATCAGCTACTTTGTAAACACAGTATTACAAGTAGAATATTGGCGAATACCATACCTTGCCAAGGACATGCTTATAAGTAGCATAAGGTCCTCCTTGTTTTGGTGGACTTAACATGTCAATTTAGGACATTATTATTAATGACTTGATTGATTATCCTCCACGTATTTTGCATGTTTCCTTTATTGCTTACAAAATTTCATCAAAATAAAATATTTTGCCTCACGAATAACATTAGTATGCCTATTGTAATTTACATGAGAAATTTTAGCATGACCAATTTTCGCTCGGAGATTCTTCTGGTATAAAGAATTTTTCTTATGAATTGATTTGAGGATGACATTTTTCATCCATGGTGTAGGATGTTTCCCTTTGAATTTCACCATTTTGTATGGGCAGTTGAAAGCAAACAAATTTTGATAAACAGTAAGAAAACTGTTATATGTCTCATTTACATCATTGTTTTAAATAGTGCTCCAATCATAGTTTGATTAACAATTTCGAAAATTTTTCAAATTTTGGGAAGAAGTATGATGTATCCAATTGGTATGACTACTTTCTGTAATATCAGTTATTAAAAACAATCGGGCAGATGATCACTAATGTCGTCACATATAATACCAGAAGGAAAATTATGTTTCAGGTCATCATATAAAATGTGTGAGTGGCGGAGGTCTGAGTGGTACTTGTTGGTTTTGCTATGCTTGGAATAAGAGAGCAAGAATTTAAAGTATTCTAAAGGTCTTCAGAAAATCTTTCTGTTTCAAATTCTAGAAGGTTTATGGAGTCAACACCTAGTACAAACCAATGACCATTATTGGCATTGAGCGTTGAAATGAGTATTGTGAACTCATCATTAAAAGTATGAACATTATTTGGTGACCGATTTATACCCCGATTTTGCGGAGATACACAAATGTTCAACAAACTAATATTCTGTATGAGAAATATGTTCGACGATTTGATTATTTTGAGAAAATGTAAAGAGCCACTCCACCCCCTGCAGTACCATATTTTCTATCCATATGAATAAAAGTATAGCCTGGGATGTCATACAAATCTGCCAAGGCATTATCAGTTATCCAGGTTTCTGTCAATGCAATGACCGAAAAATGATACTGACAAGTTTCCAACAAATGTAGTAAAGAATCGATGTTTTTTCCAATGCTTCTTATGTTTACATGGAGGAATGATAAGTTATCTTGAGTCTTGTCAGAAATAATTTTGAGTTTATTGGCATCATAGTATCGAAAATGAAGAGCATTTGATGGATGATCTAACATATTTGCATGAATATCATATGTAAAAGAGTTTCTATATAGTTCATTCAATACAAGGGAGCTGGAGAGAGAACTATTTAAACGACGAACAAGACGAAGCTGTGGTTGTATATAAGATTATTAACAGATGAATAGAGTTATACGCCGATTTGCACAGACAATGATTGTAAGAGAGGTTGATTTTTATCAACACTAGAATGTCTCAGAGAGTCCACAATCACCTTGAGCACCCAATTTATTGGAAAGTTAATCCGCAAGTTTAGAAATGTTACTTTCAAGGTGTAAAGTCAATGTTCCACTTGACGTGTGATACGAGTGAATGGAGATGATAAAAGTTAAAGAAACATAAGGACCTTTCTTCCAGCAATCCAGTTGTTAACAAAGATTATGCAATTGCTATAGATTACTATTGACATGTGTGTATAATTGTACTGCAATGGGGATTGACCAGGAATAGGCGGGAGCTAGCGGAAACCCATTTTATAGAGCAAACACCATATTTCGCAGGTAAATATATGAAACATTATATTTAAACAAGCAGGTAAATAACACCAATTTCGTTAATTACACAAATATGTTCAGTGAATGTTAGGCTTTACTGAAATGAGACAATACATCCTAACATGATATTAGATTAAACAAACTGTTAGCAAACTGCTTATCCACGAAAGAGCCTGTGTAAGAGAATTTGTAAAAGTAAGTGGGCCTGACGTTTCGATCCTACCAGGATCTTCTTCAGAGGCTGAATGACAAGTAACAAAAAGGGACAAAAACACGCACAGAATACAAACAGGTTAATGAACAAGGTGAACACTAAAAAATAGATGTATGGTACTTACATCTTGCATGGTACTTTAAAATGTGATCGTACTTCGAGATGCATTGTCTGCAGCCACCACATTGTTGAATCCATTCCATCACCAGCCACAGCACCCAACTCACACACAAGACTAAGGGTCACATCACTTGCACGACATCATAATGTCATATATCTGATCTAGTACGAATCATCAGGGAGAGAATGTGGATGCAACGCCTTCGCACCATTCAACATCATTGGCTCAACACGCAGGAAGGACATGACTAACCTTTCTTCTGCTTCTCCCCCCCCCCCCAATCTCCCCTTGTTTCCCACTCTGCAACCCCTCTTCTCGTAGCTCTCGTTCACTTTTTTCTCCACAACTTTCTGTCTTTTTCCTTCTCTAGTTTATTCCCTACCCTCTACCCTTAATGATATCAATATATAGTAATAGAAAGAAATTGAAAATATAAAAATACAAATATCGTTGTTACACCACAGTAAAGTATGGTGAGGCTTACGATGGAATTCAAGTTTCAGCAATCATTTTTGTGTAGGTACTAATTCTGCGAAATTATGTTTTTGGTGTACCGTTATACAGTATCAGTATAAAGTCAAGTTGCTAGACCGGTATTGGAACTTTCCAATACTGCCATGCCAGTAACAAGACAATAATTAATAAATTCAACAAACGGCATGTTTATGAACTGCCACCAAGCCCTGATTAATATTGACAGCGTTTCAGATACCTCACCAATGCAAACATGACTTTAAACTTTGCATTCAATGGGCAATTGCATTCGACATGAAGTGATTATTACATTTGTTCAGTTGGGCGATAGATTGTCGAGATAATGGGGTAAATGCACTTCTAAACCACTAAAGATGCAGTAAACAAGATTACCCTTGACTTTATAAATAGAGTAGAAGGGTAAACCTCGCTCATAGCAGCCAAATGCTTGTAGCAACGTGAGTTCCTTATATGAACATGTGTCGTTATACTTGCTTATAATTATGAAAATTATTAACCTGCATTGGCAATACATTTGCAATTGCTCTAGTCGAGATAAACCGAATTATGTACGCATTGCAACTTAATCAAATGTTTCCCATTCAATTGTTACTTAAAACTTCCCCAAATTATCCATTTCCTTGTGTGAAGAATTGTGTTGTTTATGAAATCCGTATTGCATCGCGCTTTTTGGAACACAATAATTTTGTCCTCAAACTAGAACACAGTGTGTTAGATTGTGGTATGGGTTGGTGACACAGTATCTTATGCTTTATTTGTGATATTAAAAGAAATCCTGATATAAGATCATGTAGTTTTTTTGGCTCCTGGGTAAGACACTACGATAAACAAGAAAGGTTGGATTGTAACGATAAAATGCGATACGAAAAACTGGGCGTCGTTATTTATTGGGTACATTCAAACCGTGAATTCTCATTGTTAGAATTCCGTTAAATAACACCTCTCCTATACACGTTTCCTACTTTTTGTCTAATGTTATACTATAAATGCAATTTGATTCATAACTTGGCAATCCAATTCGTATTAATGGAACTAGTTGCTGCAACTGTTCATCGTGTAACACTTACCTATTAATTAACGTTAAAAGTGCATTTAATTGTTATTCTACGACCTGTGGTGAATGTTAATTCCCGGTATAATGGTACTTTGCCGACGATGGCTTGGTATTCTACAGAACGGACAGTAAACGTAAAAGTAACGTTGCATGCACGTGCCATATCACGTTTCTCTGCTATTAGTCATAAAACGCTGTTATTTTGTACAAACGGCGTGCCCCAGTAATATTACGTCTAAATTTCACCTTTAAGTTATGGGTCCCTTTTAACAGAGTATTGGTCCCCAATTACTGGTCAGTCAACCTGGGCAAACGTTCAATGTTCATAGTTTCACTCAGATGCCCAGTTTATAATGTGTGTATGTAAAATGTATACCGAGTATGGTACAATATGAACACATAATATTACCCCGAAATCGGGAAAAGTAATAAGAAAAGGCAATACAAACATAGTCTCTTTTGAAGTTTACCTGTGCAAGGATTTTCTCCCATTGGCCACGATTCACCCCTCTTTTCTAATGTTGGGGACCAACTGCATCGGAAACTCCATGCCCGGGCCCGTCATATCAAGCCCAGTCGTAGGACCAGCCGTGTTTAAATGGGATCACATGCCGCATAATTTATTGTCTACATTCCTTATCTATATCATGCATAACATATTCCATGTTTTAGTTTAAGAGGGACTCACAAGGCATGCCTTCAATTGTTAAACATTCTCATCACAGGATCTAACATCTGTAACCAATAATTAAGACTTCAAAAGTAGCTTGCTTAAAAGTTAGCTTTACAAAGTTAAATCGAGCTATATAGTTCTGCAATAACAACCCTAACCGCCACCTATGAGAATTGCAGCTCAAGCTATATATATACCTTGCCTTAAATTTATGGAATCTAAGCTAGAACATTTCGGCCAAAGTGTGTTGGTAAGAGACTATTTGAACTGGATTTGATATATGCACATTCTGTACATAAATTGTGTGTAAAAGTAAGTGGGCCCTTTTACTTTTACACATTGTCTTACAAAGGCTCTTAAGTGGATAAGCAGTTTGCTAACAGTTATTTTGTATATATTGTCAATAAAGAATTATCGAAAAAAGATGGGCATCTTATTCTTTAGAATTCCTAGTGCACCGACATTCAAAGGCAGACCAAATTAAGTATTTGTAAAACTTAATTATCTAGCACTTGAAAGCAATAAGAAATTGCAAAATTTAGGTCACAGTCACGTGTTCCTTCTGTTCTGTGGTCAGTTGCAAATGGAATAAAACGATCAGACTAATATATTCCACATGTAACTTCATCTTTATATTTGGTTTTAGATTAAATCAGTTATCCGTTATGACTACAGGAATTCTTAATTCGAAATGCCAATAGTTCGGATATCGTTGGTTTTCGTGTTCTCGTTGTCAAATAAAAGTTTAATATTTTAAAATCGATTCATATCTTAACCGTATGCATTTATATTACTACTCAGGTAAAATGAACTTAAAATACATGGTCTACAAACAACAAATAAAACATTGGAATTCCTTGTTACATCTTCTTTCTTTGTAATGTCTGTGCAGTATAACTGTGAGCTGTAAAAGCAGCATATCCAGTACAAAATATCACTCTACAGTTCATGGACTTGTTAAATAGATTGCCCCCAAAAATCCTCACATGCCTCAAACTGTACATGGACAAATGACATATATTATTTTCAACGTAGCGAAAGTCTCTCACGTAGTTTTGCAATTGTTTTAATCGTTTAAATAGATTACTCTTTCTTTGGTTCTGAATTTCCAGCTGGAGTATTGCCAATACAGAAAAGAGTATGAATCGTGAACCACGCAGAGGAAGAGGTGGAGGTAGAGGCGGACAAGGAAGGGGAGGAACACGGGGAGGAGCACGTAGAGAAGCCCGGGGAGGAGCAAGGGGAGGAGCTAGGGGATGGCAGAATCAAAGAGGAATTGGTGGCAGACTCCCGGAAGGGAATGAAAGAGAAGACCAGCAGATTCACAACATTCGAAATAATCGTGGCCGAGGAGATCGAAGGAGAGAACGGTAAGAAGTATTCACTTAAATATATATAACAATATTTTATGTGTCACTTTGGCATATTGTTTAGTGGAATGGCTAAATATATAATTGTGTACCCATCATTCCAATGTGTTTATCGACTTTAGTACATAAGTATAATATTTAATACATATCTATAAAGGTGGCATATCAGGAATTGTATTAGATTTTACATGCTTCTATGGCACCAAAACAAAAAATTGCACTAAAGGAGACTAAGATACAACACAAAATCAACATTCTTTCTCCGCCTGAGTATTTTAAATAGCGATTTTGTAAAAACAACATACAAACTGACAAGACCGTGAAACAAATTTAATGATATTGTGACTTCATAGTAAAATCACCTATGTTTCCTGGCAACCTTGCATTACTTTAATGTTCATTTAATTGGTTTCTTCACTTACTGAAGTGAATGAGAGTTTGGCACAGGTTCATAATAATATTTTTGTTACAGTTGGATGGATGTCGAATATAACATAACATTTGATCTTCCTTGATTGTGTATTTCAGAGACTATAACGGCCAGCAGCACGGGCAAAACGCCGAGCGAAGAATACACCCGATAGGCTACAAACGGTTGGAAGAGCTTACGAAGCTGGAACCCCATGAAACCTTACATCGTCTTGCTGCTTATAAAATGGGGTTGGAGGCGCTGCTGAAAGAAAGCGAAATTCGTTTTGACTTGATGATTCAACTGACCTCAGCGTTAGCAAATGCATGTAGTTGTAAGACAGCACAGGCAACACTTCATGATATTGTTTTAACTCTTCAGTGTGAAAACTTTTTAACAACACACTTAACTAAATACATTCTCGAATGGCATCACATGATTGTAATGAAAGAAGCTTATAAAGAAATCATCCCAAATTTGCTCAGCATCGTTCTGGTTATACTGTCATCAATGCTATCAACAATGCCGTCTTTGTTTAACGTCGTTGGTGTAATTATTCTTTGCTTAGAGCAAGCTATTGAGAGGTGTAAGAAGATGAATGTTGTCTTTCCAGATGAAATTTCAAGCAAACTTGATCGATTTAAAGAATATCAATCTGCTGTGGAAAATGAAGAGTACAAGCGAGACCATGAGAGAGGAAAAAATCTCGTTAAAGATGAACAAGATGCCTCACCGGAAGATGATTTTCATGACCTCCCTATCTTTCCCTTAGCAGAGGAGTTAAAAGAAGGCCACCGTCCCTTTCTTCGC
>JAIPMN010041299.1:0-13057 GCA_020650975.1 Apostichopus californicus
CACTGCAAGTCTGGAATTGCCTACAGTCAAGCACTTCGTCTTCGTCGCATTTGCTCTAACAATTCCTCTTTCATTCGCCATACAGATGCTTTGGAAAAACACCTTACTGTCAGGGGCCATAGTGCCAGAAGGGTGCGTGAAGCCATTCAGAGAGTCCGCTCCCTTTCCAGATCATCTACTTTGGCAGTGAAGGACAAAAAGGGACGAGATTGCGACAACAAGCTGCCCCTGGTTGTTACTTTCCACCCAAATCTTCCTCCTCTTCACAAAATCACCTCTAACAACCACAACATTCTTCTCACTTCAGATAGACTCCAACGAGCCGTCCCTGAAAAACCCATCATCGCCTACAGACGACCACGCAACCTACGAGACCTTCTTGTGCGTGCTGCTGTTCCACCTCTAACTTTCAACCCAAAACCCATTCAGCATGGTACTTTCAAATGTGATCGTACTTCGAGATGCATCGTCTGCAGCCACCACATTGTTGAATCCAATTCCATCACCAGCCACAGCATGCAACTCACACACAAGACTAAGGGTCACATCACTTGCACTACCACCAATGTCATCTATCTGATCTCTTGTAGAGTTTGCGGCATCCAATATGTTGGCGAAACCAAACCCACCCTCAAGAAGCGATTCTATGGTCACAGATCCACAGTCAACACCATGAAGACTGTGACCCCAGTTGGAGAACATTTTAACCTTCCCAATCATACCATTAACGACATGTCCCTACAGGGGATTGAATCCTTAGGTTGCCGCCCTGACCTAGTACGAATCAGCAGAGAGAGGCTCTGGATGCAACGCCTTCGCACCATTCAACCTCATGGGTTGAACATTCAGGAAGGACATGACTAACTTTTCTTCTGTCCCCCACTCCTTCTCCCCTTGTTCCCCCCCCCCTTTCTCTCATCCTCCCACAGCTCTCTTCCCCCTCCTTTTTTTCTCCACACCTTTCTGTCTTTGTCCCTCTCCAGTTTATTCCCGACCCTGTTCCTTTAATCCTCTCTTTGTCCCTCTACTGTTTATCTCCTTCCTCTCCTCTTTCCCTGTTGCTTTCTTCGCACCATCCATTGGCCACTTATAATCCTCTTTCATCTATCTCATTGTGTTCACCGTGCTCATTAACCTGTCTGTTTTCTGTGCGTGTTTTTGTCCCTTCTGTTACTGTACTTGTCTTTTAGCCTCTGAAGAAGATCCTGCTAGGATCGAAACGTCAGGCCAACTTACTATTACACATTCTAAAACAAAAGGTTAGAGAATAAGTCACCATGATAAGTTTGCTTAACATTTATAATTACGATCAACAATTTACATTCCCATAGCATCGCCGTGGCCATTGATCTCAATATATCACAAAATGGTTACAAGTTGTGACACTTAAGGCAGAAAGTTCACAACAAGGTTGATTTCCATGACACAACGTATGACACAAAAATTTCATAAAAGTGTTTTAAACAGTAACTCTTGTAAGTTGTAGCCTAGGCTAGGCGTATACAAGAATGACATTTACCTGGCCACACATGTTACCATTTACGTTCCTTCAAAAGTTGGCTGTAAAAACAGTCATTTTGCAGCATTTCATGGAGAGTTCGGCAGCATAGTGGCTTTAATATCTGGCAACTTTGAGCCACAGTTGTTATAGGTCTAGAGCCAATTCATGTTGAAGAAAATACTGTTGACTGCATGTTTACGGATATTATATCATGAATATGAATAGGCTAAGTCCAATGTTCCTATACATGTGAAGGCACAGGTGCCGTGATAGGACATACCAGTTTGTTTGATGACTGCAAGAACTGGCCACAAATCATCAGCAGGGTAGTCTATAGTTATACCAAACTTTGGCCTAATTCTTCACAAAGTAACTCACTAGCTGCCATGAGAAGAGCCATAACTGTCTTAATGCTGGCTAGGCTTATAACATATTAACAGTAGCATTATTTAAAAAGGTGGGAGTACCATTGGACAATATTTACAACAAAAAAAGTTTGATAGACCTAAACTAATTAAGTTACTAACATAGCCTAAATTATTCATATTAATACTGGCATATCATTACATAGGTTTAGATTCATAGGGTGCTTGTATGATGAAAACAAGTAGAGTAGGATTGTAAGTGTTGATTACGTTTTTATTGAACGCTTAGGATTGGCCTACTTGACGCACACTATAGCCAACAGTTACTAACTAAGGCCCTACACCCCTTAACATCTCGTTAGGCACAAGGCTCAGTTAATCATGTAGTAATTATGTTTACTGCTAAATAGCCCTAACGTCAGTTTAACTCTAGTCTAACGTTAGGTCAATAAATAATTCTTTGATACTTTACCTATCGTGGTGGCAAGAACCGTTGAAGTAATACAAAACGAAAACTTCCAAAACATGTTTATTTTGTGCTTCGAGTTCAAGGTAGTTTGAAAGGAGAGACCGTTATCGTTAACTTATCTACTTGAGAAAACTTCCGTACTTCATTACTGCGTAGGATCGTTTTACTCCTACTTTTTAGTATGTAGTTCACCGTACGTAATCTGTAATACACACAACTAGTGTACAGTTGAGTAAAGGCCGGTTCATACTCGCTGCGTTTTCACTGCGTACGAAGCGCGCAGACCTATTTCGTTCGATACGCAGTGTGTAAATGGACGCGCAGTGCGTAATCAAATTGCGCTGCTGCGTCCGAATTTTTTGAAAATAAAGAAGGGTCGTGCACACTAATTGGAGGCGTAGTCGGACACATTGAAATATTTCAACATTTTGTCGGATGCGTATGCATTCGCAGTGATGACAAATCTAATTAGTGACGATGAAAAGCTTATCGAAACAGTGCGCCTGTTTCCAAACCTCTACAACATATCTTTGAGAGAGCACCGAGACACAGAGAGGGCAGTAAATTCATGGAAAGAAATTGGGAAAATATGTAGCAAAGAATGGAAAGAATGTAAGGACAAATGGAAAACTGCACGATGCTTTTGTGAAAGTAAAGAAGAGCATGAAGACCAAAGGTGGAGATGGGGCCAAAAAGCAAACAAAGTGGCCATACTTTGAAGTCATGTCTTTTCTTGGAGACCACATCAAGCACAGAGAAACGGAAAACAAACATAGGCGTCAGGTAAATTTAAACGTATTTTAAGTGGTTTATTCAAATGAACCATTTTTCAAGTTTATAAATGCACTCATGTAAAAAACATTTAAAAAGAAACAATAATCAGTCCAACAAAATTTAATTAGAAATATCTTGTTAAATTAATAAATGTATAATAGTTGTTAATGTTAAAGATGTAGCTCCATTGAATGTATGATACCTCATTGGTTTTTGGGGGAGTATTGTCTTCTCTATGTCCTATAATATTCAAATAGTCTATTTTTCATTTTCAAGAGACGTAATAAAACTAGCCATAACATTACTTGTCGTTCTCGAGAAACAGTTTTGTGTCAAAATACACTATGCAAGTGTAGCATTATGCATTGTTGACAAATTTCCCCAAGATAGCAATTTATATAAGGACATAAGTCTCTAGCTAAAAAAGGATTGGTAATGTTAAAAGTACTTAATATCAATATCAAGTTCACAAAATAGTACAGACAAGCATTTTATACTATTGTAACGAGGCCCTCACATCTTTGCATAATAATTAACTACATCTTCCGGCAGGTGCATTCATTACCAACGTTATTTGATTTGCTTTTATAACACATATAAAACTGTACATTTAAATCATGGAAAGTAGGCCTATATTAGGAACAGAATCAAGAAAGGTGTCACAAAAAGATCAGTTTGAACTATCAATTATTTTCAGAACCACAGTTCTTTAGATTGGTCCACAAATTTCTCAACAAATGTAATGGAAATCAACTTGCTCGAGAGGATTGTTAGTTAAAATCGCCAAGATGAAACTACCCCATTGAAAGCAACATAATGATTTACTAGACCATGGCCAGTCCAACATAATATAATCATCTGTAAAATTTACATTAATAATTCACAGATCTGAAATGCTAGAATATAAAGACCGGAGCTATGATACACTGGGTTCCGAAGAAGATTTAGAAAGCACCATCCTAAACCATGTGACGCCTACCAAAGAGCCATCATCAAGCCCATCATCAAGCACATCTTCATCTCCTCCAAATGAAGGACAAAAACGAAAGAGTTGTTCTCCAGATGAATCGACCAAAGCAAAGAAAGCTAAGAGAGTCGACGCTGTGGAGATGGCCATCCTGGGCAGCCTCGCCTATGTAAGATCGAGGGTAGATGAAGACGAAGATAGCCTGTTCGGTAAGATGATCGGTGCAACTCTGAAAAAGTTTTCACCGAGAGAGAAAGCCCTGTGTAAACTAAAAATCCAGAAGGTGCTGTTTCAGCAGGAAGACCTTATGTTTACTGCCACTGTAAGTTAGGCCTTGGGTCCAGCAAAATCGGTTTTTACTAACCCGACCATTGGGGCAAATGTAACCTGGATTGATACCAGCATTGGATTTTGATTGTTTTAGACTTTTAATGAGAATCTATTCCCTCTGAATATTGTTTGTGTTACTATAAATGTTATTCGGGATACTATAGGTTTTCCCGGCCAAACAAAAAAACATTCAATTTCATTAACACGCTTTCAAATTTCAAAGTTTCTCTTTTCGATATTATTGCATTTCTCCCACATTTTGTTGGGCCACTTCTTGTAGGGGATCACCTCTCCACTGTTGGAGATTGACTCCTGCTTTTTGTGCTGCCTCGCGATCTCCTATGCGTAGCTGCCATTCTGCGATGGCCAAATCTCGTTTGACACCAGAAACGAATTTGAATGCACACCTTTGGAAAATGTTTGCTCATTGATGAAATTGAATGATTGACCAGCCTCGGCGACTGGCTTTGAAGAAATTGAATGATTTAAGTGAATTTGAATGATCTTACTTGCAGAGTGAATGCTCAAGTGCTGAAAGTGAATGACCCATTTTAGCCCTTGAATACTGGTGTAGCCCAGCATTTATTTTCAAACGAAATTGAATGAGCCTGGTTTTAACTAGAATGAATTTTTGTTGGAATTGGTCGGGAAAACCTATAATTAAATGAAAATATATAATTTTAAAGGCAGGGATATACTTTTGGTAATTGTCAAAGACAGTATCCTCACTTGGTCTCTCCCAGTCTATGCATAAAATAACAAACCTGTGAAAATTTCGGTCATCGAAGTTGCAAGAAAATATCGAAAGAAAAAACACCCGTGTTGCACACAGAATTGTGTGCTCTCAGATTCAAATGTCTGGGTGATAAACTACCTCTTTCTCTAAAAATATACGTTACTACAAAGGGGTCGTTTCTAACAACGTTTTACAATATCAACAGCTTCCCAAAGCTTTTTATATAAAGTAAGTGTTTATGGTTATTAACTTGTGCTCATAAACTTTAAATTACAAATTTACACACTGCCTTTAAAGAACAGCTTGAACGAAATCGGCAACCAGTGAATTGTGTGTTTGTGTGTTTGCCATCTAGACTATGGTCAATTTGAGCAAGCCTTGCTTTTAAATGGACCTCCAGCAGTATCGCTCGTGCTGTTATGTTATTGTGCTTATTATTACCTAATTGTTTTGTTTTGATGCTTTAAAATGTTATTGAATCCCTTTGATACTGCGGGAAATAAACAACCAAGAACAAGAACATGCCTGGCGTTCGTCTTCGTGTCTGTGAATTTCAATAATAGGCCTACTATGATCGTTATATTATTTCTAATCTTATAGGCCCTATAGTTTTAGTTTTAATCTACGAGACACTATTTCTGGTGTAGAAAGTTTGGCGATATATTTTAACTCCATGAAGTTACAACCCCCAAATTGATAAAGTTAAAAAACATTCAAACCAACCTGAGTTTGCAGGTGCCCGTACAACAACATGTTTGCCATCGATTGTGCCAAGGCACATAGGAAAGTTCCAGTACAACCAGAACTCTCTAGCAATTCTTTGCCAATCTTCCTTCGTCGGAAATTTTAACACATCATTATGAAGTGCATTCCAAATCGTGGCTGTCGTTTCCTTGAATATGCCATTTACGGTTGACTTCCCATTCTGAAACTTATTGCAACAGTTTGTTGTGAGTCGCCTGTTGCTAGCAGTCTCAACGTGACTGCCAACCGTTGAGATGGGCTGATGGGATACCGGTGAGTTCCAAAATGAACTAGTCGAGGTCCCACTTCATGCAAAAGAGCATCAAAGCGAACCCTCGACATCCGGAAGTAGCGATGGTGGGTTTCTTCATCATACAGTCTCATTCATTAATGAGAGCATAGAATCCACCCTTTTTCACTTCTTTGCTGATTCAAAGGGCGGATATACCATCGCCGCCATTTTGGTCTTGACTGACGTCGATGATGAGCCAGCCATAGTAGTGACAGAACACACAAAATTTCCTCAATACCATCCATTTTCACCAATCAATCAATGACAGGTCTACAGGAAAAGTATGCTGAAAAGTGATGCACTCTGCACTTGGCCGCCGTACGTATAAGATTTTTCAAATAAAGTATGAACGTAAGTAACGCGTGCGTTTCCACACCCGAATGCAAATTTAATGCGTATCTATTTTTAATGTTGACAAAGTATGAACATTGAATCCAACATTGACATTGTCGGGTGCGTGCACGCAGTCGCAGCAAGTATGAACCGGCCTAAATGCACGAGACTTGGGACGGAGGGTGTCACAACCGACCTATTGTGCGCCGTAGGTGGGGATGGGGGGAGTTGCCCGTATACCTTTCAATTTTCAAGTTTTGGAAGGCACTGGCGATGTTGCTGCGGGCTTTGGGAGAGCCCGATAGCAAATCTATAAGGACGATGGTACCACCCATTACAGTACCAACCAAATATATTAATAGGCTTTTATACTGGTACCTGGTCATGACAAATAAATGAATATCCGCGATCTTCAATTAGACTGGCATTCAGTAAACCCATGCGTGCGACTACAAGCATAATACGTATAATTACGTCCCTAATGTTCATCACCGCCTATCACATAACAGGTGTTACATAAATTTGCATATGTTACAGAAAAGGTGTTGCACAAGCTTGTAGTATGTGGGTCAAATCCCAAATGATGCCGGTGCTTAGTTTAGTATATGGTTGACGTGTTAATCATGAAAGGTGTTACTGTACTCTCATGTCCGACATTGCATTTTACTGACAGTTATGATGAGGAGTATGGAAATTTGTCTATCAGATGAAGGTTAGGAACTGTATGCACTGTCAGTACTGGTGCTTTGAATCATCACGGAGGACAGTATAGAGTGGTATATTAGCATTAGAAAATTGTCCCAACTAGCTGGCAGCTTGTGGGCTACTGTTTTTTGACATCAAATATCATGTCTTTCTTAGTTTGTTTGTGCAACTAAGCCGTAAGAGGCTGCCTTTAGTCTATGAATAATTTATTTAGTCGTATTAAATTTGTCCGGAAAAAGAAAAACACAGAAAAACACAGAAAAACCGATATCGTTGTTATCAAATATGTAAATTATATGTCAAATTTAAGCTTACGACAAATGTCGAATTAAACGGACATATACCGCTTTAAATTGGTATAGTATACGTCGTTTCCCATTGATCTAATAAAGATGGCCCGCCATACAGCTGCAATCTAAGATGGCGGCCACCCAAAGTTAATCCTCACCTCTAGGGTTAGCTAGTGTGAGCTGAGGCGTAAGCATATTCGACTCCTGTGGGTACACGAAATGGTTTTTCGTGATACAAGTTGATATCGTGATGTAACTCGATGCGTACTATCACGTGAAACACTTAAACTTGTTTCAAGTCGTTTACTCCGTTTACTCATTTAATGAGGGTGCTTTAAATGTTTACATGGGAGGGAGGGGCGTTTCTGAGGGGCGGAGGAATGTAATATCAACATGTAACTCACACGGAAAACTTATCACGTTATGATGTACAAAAGAAGCAACGTGAGTAAACTTTATAGAGAAATTATTGTGTTACATTATAATATTTATTATTACTGTCATATGCATTAGAATGTTTCCAAAAGCATAGAGATAAAAATACTTTTACCAACTTTTGAAACAATGTTGAAGAACTTTCAGACAGTCTATAGGTAATGCTGCACATACATGTTTAAAATTTACTTATTCTACACTAAGATATGTGCAATATACTGTCTGGAATGAGTAGGGGGTGGTGGGGTTAGCTAAATCCCCCTCTACCAAGAAGTATACAAGGTTGCACCCCTAATGTCAGTCTATTTCAGCTGAGGTATGAATACAAACATAAAATTGTTATTACCATTAAAATTACACTTGCAAAAGGTCTTATGAAACGATATAACCGGTTTCAAATATAGCAGAAGAATAGTTTGAATACTAAAAAGATTGATACTATTGTTTGTCAATAAAAATGGAAAAACAGACCAAACGAAATATGCTCTACTTAGATAAACATTTTATTAATTTTTACGCATTGCTTTTAGGACATAGTGCTCAAACTTAAATGTGTAACGACATTGCTACTATATAACAACATCGTTCTACTTAGATAAACATTTTATAAACATTTTATAAAACTTTTAGGACATATTGTTCACACTTAAAATATGTCACGTCGTTGCTACTATGTAACAACTTCGTTCTACTTAGATAAACATTTTATACAATTTTATACAACTTTTAGAACATATTGCTCACACTGAAAATATGTAACATCATTGCTACAGATAGTGAGGAATAAGTTAAGAATATACCAGCAGTTTATACCAGAAAGAGTTATGTTTTTTTTTACACTTTTTATTTCAAGAATTGATTTCAACCATCTTCAGTAAAAATCACATAGAAGATACTATCAACTAACAGCTCATATTTACATGTTCTGATTGGCAAATAATACACACAGAAATTCTAACACTGACATACAAC
Source organism: Apostichopus californicus (assembly GCA_020650975.1). NCBI lineage: Eukaryota > Metazoa > Echinodermata > Holothuroidea > Aspidochirotida > Stichopodidae > Apostichopus > Apostichopus californicus. The sequence goes on from JAIPMN010041299.1 coordinate 8,914, forward strand.
TACAGCCATCATCCATCAACTTGTTACCATGGAAATGTTTGATTTGAATCTTTGTTTGCCTATTTGAATGAATTTGAATTTATTGTCCACAATCGGAAATTCAGCTTACACAGTTTGTAAACGAAAAAAAAAGCAATAGTATAAGTATCAATAGACTGCGATACATATAGAGTAATACAAACATATATACAGCAAGTCCTACAAATAAGAAACTTATCTTCTCACTTGTGAATTAAATATATGGATAGAATTAGGCACAATTGAGTATCTGTAGTAGGTCACCTTTCTTAAAAAAAGTTTTGAGGAAAAGATGTTTCAATCCCAACAGGATTTTCTTCTGAGGAAACCTGACAGAGAGACATACAGACAAATTGGTGATTTGGTATGCATGGTCCATTGTGGACATTTGCTGATAGAAGTCTCCCTTCCATGAACTGAATGTCCTCTACCAGAATCCACTTTATGCTGGACTTCCTTTGATACAACAGTGTCTCCTCATACTGGCTGCCAAATTATTCCTCTTTGAAATCTATCCTCACATTATCGCGTTTGGTCTTCGGTATTTGCATTGGAAATTTGTTCATGTATAGCAAGCAGCCTTTTCCTCACTCCTTTAAAGTTGAAAGTTCCCACTTCACGTCCGTATGTATCCTGTGAATAAAGATGAAGAAAGTGAATTCATCCGGTAATAAAGACCTTTGAGTCCGATGCAGAGGTCCATGATAGTTATTTCTCAAGTGGAGTTGTTTCAAAGTAAAATAACAAAACAAAAAAAAAAGAGGAAAACAACCAATACAATCTAGAAAAGCTAGTCAGTAAGAGACAAGCTGAATGCCACATGCTTCATAATACCTCAAAGTAATAATTCTTAAACGTAATTATTTTAATTTTGATATCATCGATGAAATATAAGAAAACTATTAATAAGATCTAACTTATACATGCTCAATCGCCAACAAAGTATGATATATGTTGCTGTGAACATTTTGATCGCATTTTAAGAACAGCAAATTTGAATCCAATGTAACTTTGTTGCGCTTTAGATGACGCACTGTGTCAAATCCGTAATTCTTATTATAACCCGGTTGAAAAGTTATATTATTTCACCAGAGGGGGAGGGGGGATTAAGCAGATGGGAATAAAACATTTATGACTAATAATCTCACATAGCACAATGTTTGAGCTCCTTTTATGAGATTCACGAGTCATTAAGAACCTGATAGGCCTAGCACCTACACAAGTCAGTCTCCAAACCTTGGGGGAGAATTTTGATAGAGTCCCCCACCCTTCAGAGAGTGGGGGATAAGTTCCCTGCCCCCCCCCCCATAATTGAAACCCCTGCCTGTAGATGCAGAAAATTTCCAGCATTTTGCCAATCAAGTAGCCAGGTATTTCAGCTACCGGAATATTCCCTTAAGACCCCAGCAAAGAATTTATTCGACCAGGGAGTTTAGATTTGATATATACTCCTGTGTTTGAAATATATCTTACCACAATCATCGTTTGTTTGTCAAGCTGCTTCTTCTCTGCGATCTTGCTCATGTAAAATTCAAACTTCTGCATGAAGAGTTCTTTAATTTTAGATCTGTAGATATGTGGAAAATATGTATAACTAAATGAAGTTTAAATTACAAATGTAGTCGTCAGTCAAAATGCTCTCAAAAATACCTCACCATTGGAGAAGACTTGTGTAGGTGCTAGGCCTATCAGGTTCTTTATCCATCACGCTACTGATAAGAAACGTTTAACATAACTTTTTCCACACAAAAGTCGTTTTGCACTAAACTCGTCAACTACATTTTGAGGAAGTTCAAACTGAGTAAGGACGGGAATTCAATTTGACCTTAATAAGTCATGGTTCAAAGCCTTCGCGGTGTGTCAGTGTATTTACTGTCAAATACGCAAAGGTGGTGTAAAGTTGTGTCTCATACCACAAGATACGTTCATAACACAACGGAAATAGTCACGATTGTGAATAAAAACAAACAACATTAACAACTGAACATCATCAAAACCTGTCGATCAAACGTTTGAAATTGAAAAGGGTTTGCGGTTCATTAAAAATAAATTTGCCAAGGGAGGGGCGAAGCCTGGGGCGAAGCCTGTAGGCAAACTATCTAAGCGTGGCGCTACCATGAGTTGGTGCGAAGCGTACAAGAAAATTGTGTCCGTATATGTATGTATGTATGTATATGTGATCTTCCCGCAAGCAGGAACTCGCGAAAGAAGCCATGGAGGCTTTTAGACTCGCGAGCTGACCGAAGCCAATCTCTCGGGACACATCCATTTAACGTCCATAACGTATATGCCTCCCAGATCGCTGGGAAATGGCACTTCCCAGGCCTTATAAGTTGCATCTTAGCATTTTCTATTTTGAAATTACTAGGGATATCATAAAAAAAATACAAAAAATATGGTAAGCGCCTGTGCTCCTATTATGCTTAAATATAAGAAGCAGCTAAAGGAATTATTTCATATATCACTATCGTTCATGATTAAATCATTAAAAGAAATACAGGCTGGTGTAAATGACACTTTAACAGAAGAATACGTATGGGGCAGGTATTAAATGAGTATACTATAGTGTTTTTTCCCTTGGTGACACCAAGTTTCACGTTCTACAATTATTTTTAACATACTTGAATGACTACTGTATCAATACGGTCCCAGGTATTTAAACTTTTTTCCTTAGTGACACCAGGTTTCAATTTCTACCATTTTTTCAGCATACATGAATCATTACTGTATCACTGCGGTCCCTGGTATTTAAATTTTCTTCTCTTGGTCACACCAAGTTTCAATTTCATCATCCTGATGACCCTTCACTGATAAATATTTTTGCCTAGCGAGGGGCCCTATGTAGAGGAAGCGTCCACTGCCCTTGAGAAATTTTTACTTGATTAGGTATGTTCAGTTGCAAAATGGTAATATATTATGCAACTTTTGAAGCTAAATATGTTCAAGATTTCCCACTTTTTATATGTGACGTTTTTGCCCATGAATTTTTGGCGACCCTCCAAATAACTTGGTGACCCTACAAAGGATTGTGACCTCAGTTTGAATACTAGATTTAAGTCAAAGGTTAAATAGACTGCCAGAGAAGACAAAATCCTGCAATAAATGACATTTGAGGGCAGTCTTCCCCGTGCCCATTTCCCCCTCCCCTCCCCACCCCCACCCACCCCACCAGAGTCTTCCGCCTGTGCTGCTTTCCAAAAAAAAAGGTTTTTAGTGCCAACAAGGAACGTCTTTCGTTCATACATATAGCTGTTAGTTGAGATTACGAAACAGAGTAAACATTGATGGGAATTCCCTTTTCTTGTCCCTTCATATATAAATGCTTTGAATCTATTGCTATTGCCCACATAACGAATCATCAAGTTCTATGAAGGTTAACGTCGAAGGCTATAACGTCTGGCATTGTTGTTTAAATTCGAGCTTTATGAAGTTCACACTTCAAGTTTTCTGGTGGACCTTTATATTATTTAATGATTTCCGTGTCCAGACTCTACCTTGGGTTACTTTCCTTGAAAGAAAGTGTCTTCATGTGTTAGCGGTTGTTCGATATAGTATCTACTAACTTCAAAGTGATTGCATCGAAACATGACGACTAAGAACGGAAAACTCCGTTTGGAGATACCAGTCTCAAATTCGAAGTACGTTCCTTTGAGTGAAGTGGTTGTGCCGTCGGTAAAGCTGAACCGATCGTGCTGGACGGTTATTCTCGTAGCTTATAATATCTGTTTGACGTTAGCGATCTGTGTCCTCTACATATCGCTAAGCTCTGAAGTGAACACGCTGAGAAATGCTTGTAAATCCAAAGTCAATGGGACAACCGAGGTAGAGACGGGTTGTCAGAACTATCAAACGGTGGACAACGTAGGAGAGACAGAGGGCGGTCTTATGTCGTCAATCGAGATGCTACTGGAGCAGTACATGACAGAGGACCAGAAGACGAAATCAGAGGAAACCTTAAAAAAGTGTAACACCACCGAAGACGTACTGACGGAGCTTCTAGGAGGGGAGCGGGAAACCTACTCTCGAGTTGAACGAGCCAAAACCAGTCACAGGAGAGTTCCCGTGGGGTTCGCTCATTTTCACCCAAGGAGGGGCCCAGGTACCAATTACCCCGTCCAGAAGTCTA